>JASDQU010105464.1:4165-18687 GCA_032191745.1 Picea mariana | reverse complement strand
GCAGATGCCCAGCAGGACAGACAGTGGAGGCTTGAAAAATGGAGAACGAACCCCCATCACGGCTCAATTCTTGGTTTAAATTGCATGTGCCTAGGCCAACACATGTCACCCATGAAGATGCATGCACTCCATCAAGTACGCGTTCCCTTTTCCAAGAACTTAGGATAAAAGTATATATTTCACATGGCTTTTGGATTGGAATAATATTAAAATATTATTCCCAAGGACTTAAGCCCCTAGCCTCAACACTTAGCCTCTCTTTCCAACCTTCCAGCCCCCAATCCCTTACCCATTCTGTGGAAGCTTAGTCCTCCATCACTCATTCATCGTGGTCGGTCTGCACACAGTAGTGTTTATATTTTTTTATTAATGTTTTGCATGATTACATATACAAAAGCAGGCTCCTGGCCTTAACACTTAGGCTCTCTAGCCTAATAACACATAAGCCTACCAACTTATATAAACTTGGCTCACCAGCCTATAAAACATAATTACAATTCATAATGAAAGCTTTATACTTCATAGACATGATTTACAACAGGGCTCGGCCTTGGGGACATTACACATTCATAAGAAGATTATTTTATAATGAGGATACAAAGGAATTTTTATCATAAAGAAAATCCAAAACTCTAAGGCCAGAAGATGAAAAGCCAACATTTTTGTGGACCTTGTTTTGGGTAGTTTGGTGTATCAACTTCCCAAGGGCATAACTTTTCCGTACGAGCTCCGTTTGGGGCGCACGATATCTGGTTGGAAAGGTATCGTCAAGAAGATTAATTTTTGGGGCTCATTCAAAGAATTTTGAAATCATTGAGAAGATTGATCTAGAAAAGCCTTGATTTAGGCCCTTGAAATGGCCTCGGAAGTTCAAAACTGCTAAAAATAGTAAATTGCCAAAATTGCCAAAAAACTATTTTGACTCAGTTGGAAAAGGTGGGTGGCCACCGATATCCACCTGGATCAATCCTCCCTCCTTAGAAAGCAATGGTATCCATTTCATTGAGTGCCCGAGGGAGAGGGAAAATCATTTGTTAAATCTGCATCTTGATGAGTTGCTTGCCTTGTTAGAGAAGTTGCATTGATTAGCTTGTTGAAGGTTGTCACGAACCTATGGCTGAAGGGTTGGGCCTTTTTAATCAATTTGGATACATGAGATTCCTGTGTGCAGAAGGAATCTTTACACTTTGTTGCAATCTTGTCAACTTTCTTATGTTGGATAGAAGGTGCTTAGGTCGAGGCTGTAGTGGTTGCAGTATCCTTTTGTTCACCTTTTGAACAGATTGTGAAGAAGCTAAATTTTGTAGTATGGGATACTACCTTGCGGAAATTTTTAGGTGGGATATTAGTTGGAACTACCTCTAGTATCTTGTAGAGATGACCCCCCAGAGTAAAAATGACACTACGAGGTCGAAACTCATAGATAGCATGGTGCTTCCACACATATGGCTAGCCTAAGAGAACATCATAGACATCCAGTGGGGAAATATCACATAATACCTCATCCTTTAAGGGTTGGATGTCATATGAAAATAAACACTATTGGCTGAAACAAAGATCTCGTCCCTAGCAAAGCCGCCCAATATTGTATGGTTGTGGGTGTGGTGTTGTCAATAATCCCAATTGTTTGACGACATCTACTGAGATGAGGTTCTTCTGAATTCTTCCATCAACAATTAAATGCAGCGGGGTCCCCTTCACCCACATCTGTGAATGAAAAAGGCACTTCCCCTCTTCAGGATCTATGGGTTCTTCTGGTTGAATTTTTGCGGTCGTGACAATAGCAGTGGGGTCTGTGTCGATGATATGTCTTCTATCAATATTTTCTGAATCAGATTTTGAATCAGGGTTCATCACCTTGTCTTTGATCTTGACCACCAATGACTGTTTTGAGTGACATTCATCGATGTTGTGCTAGGGTATTTTGTGGAAATCACACCATTTTCTGGTGTCCTTCTTTGTCTTTCTATGACCCTTCTTTTCCTATGGCTTGGACTGGTTTTCAGGAGACTCTTTGTTAGGGACGTCTTTATCATACTTTGGTTTTTGTGGATTTGCAGACCCAAACTCCCATTTTTTCTGGTGCTTAAATTTCTTCTCGATTTTAGGAGTATATTGATAAGCGACACTGAGTGATGAGATGTATAGAAAATCCATTTCAGTTTGGATGTATCTGTGTAGAGCCACATGGTATTTCAGAACCAAATTTCATTCAGAGTCTTTGATACCTAGCTTGTTGTGCAAGGTATGGAAGATATTGGTGAACTCCAGAACTTCTTGGCCCCTCTCTTACCGTAGTGTGGTCCATCTCATGTATTGGTCCTCATAGTTTCCAACACAGTAATATTGTTCCTTTACCACATCCACAAAAAAATCCCAAGTGGGCTCAGCCCCATATATTCAAGAATCCTCTGGGGAACTTTTCTCCCAGTAAGTTTTTTGTTATCGCACAGTTTGTAGTTGTGATAGAATATGGATGGAAGAAAGGAAAAATGGATAAACTGAGACTATCCCACCACTGTCACCTCAATGGGATAGCTCTTTCTGTTTAGGGTGGTAGGCCCAGGGGTGACGTCCCTAATGACTTGGCATTTTGAGAAGGAAAAGGCTTGAAAGGCTGAGTAAATTTATCCCCCTCACAAGTCACCATCGATCAGAAAGTCTGGCTTAATAGCCAATAAAGATAAAAGTAACCAAAAGTGTACCTGCTCGAGACAAAGCAACAAGAAAACTATACATGTACAAGATCAATTGATGGTTAGTACTTCATATAATAAAGACTTTATGATATAAATCAATTGACCAATAATATGAGGGAAGCAAATCAATGATATAAACTAGCAATGATTACAATATATCACTTTGAAATAAATGCTAAAGAAGCTTCACAATGTGCAATGGCAATTTATCATCAATGTAGCAATACTAGAAGCAACGCTTTAGCCAATATCTCAATTGATTTAAATACACAAGAAATGTTGCACATATATGTTTATATCACAATTAGATGATGGAAACAATAGGGCTAGTAATTATTATTCTAAGCTAGGGTTATAAGGATTAGTACTTGTTCAAATTATTGGATGTGTGTGTGATCGAGGTACTCAACATAAAAGGTCTAGATCAATGTACTATTAGGGTAAATGGAATCAAAATCACTACAAAAGTTGAAGGGCCATGATGATAGTGATAGGGATAGAGACAAGAGGGTTTGATGTTGAAGTGTTTCTAAATCAAGGATTCAACAAATCAAACACTAGGGGAGACGACTCACTAAGGTGTAGTAAACCTAGGCCTTAGTGTGTCTTCCTCCTTCTGTAGCTCAAAGGGAAAATTTAAACGGCGCGCTTGAGTAATACATGGTAGGGGTAAAGACAAGAGAGTTAGATGATGAAGTGTTTCTAAGGCAAGGCTTCATCAATCAAACCCTAGGGGAAAACGACTCACTAAAGTGTAGAAACCCTAGGCTTTAGTGCATTTTCCTCCTTCTTTAGCTCAATGACAAGATAAAAATGGCTAGGATAGAAGAGTAAAGGGTAGAGTGTTTCTATGGCAAGGCTCTAACATCTATCTTCAATAAATTAAAATGTCTCTTAGCATAAATTAATAGGGACATGAGACAAGGACACCAACATGTGCTTGTCCCCTAGGGTTTAATACAACAAATTATAATAACAAAATGCAAGTAAAAAATACCATAACCATTCAATAAAGAAGGATTTCACAAATTCACTTACATCCACCAAGCATTCATATAGCCAAACCCTACTTGTAAAATTCCCACCAAGAAAATGCCAAAATAGCCAAGAAAAAGCCTCCTTCAACAAGTGCACATCAAAATTTCAGCCAAAACCTTAAAGGAGGGCTCAAATTCCAGACCTCACCAAGAGTGAGTGAAAGATGATGAAAATTAGAGAGTTTTAGCTCTCTATTTATACAATAGGAATACCGTTAATAAAATTTTAGGTCACCAAAAGGTCGACAAGGCCAAAATACACAATAATATTTTTTTACATTAAAATTTCATAATGAAACCCTAATCAAGAAAAAGTAAGGATGACATGCCCTTTCTAGGGTGACATTAGCCCTTTTTAGGGAAAATATGGCCTCCTGGAGAAAAATGTTATTCCTTCTTGGGCTTATGGAAGCTTCCACACATGCCAAACATGCCTCAACTACCTCCCCAAGCTCCCATATCATTGGATGATGTCATAGGATGTCTTGGGTGACGTCATCGCCTTCCAAGGCCAACGTCCTAGTGGAAAGGGAACAACCCCCCTGGGTAAGTCTCTGTTAGGATGCCTTTGTGGAACATCCTCCTCTTCTTTGGTGCAAACCCCTTTGTCCTGTCTCTACCCCCTGCTGGGGTCTCAACATCCATCTGGTGGGATCTTCATCCCCATGGAGATCCGAACTAAGCATCTCCCCATGTGTACCTGTCCAATATGGTACTTGTGCATTGAGCATGATTTTGCACACCAACATATATTCCCTTCATGGGATCATAAGTCACAGGGATCATAGAAATGTCAATCACATCCAATCATCAATTTTATCAAACATGTTCATAAAACCCCTTCTACCCAATCAAGTGCTCAAAGACATTATACGAATCTGCAAGGCAAGTTTGGAGGAAGTGACAAGGCATCCTATTGGGCTAGTGTCCACTGGAAATGGGATGTTTCTGGAAAATTTCAAATCCAAGTCATGTTAATGGATGACATGAATAAAGGATGTCCTGACAAGGGGTACAATGATAACACGAAAATGCAAGGATTACCTATGAGTTCCTTTGTAGAAGGCGAGTTGTACCTATCCTGGATGCAAATGTTTCCAATCCCATTAATGCCTTCTATTATTTATTCTTTTTTTTTTTCTTTCAAGAAGCTAATCAGGGGACACTACCCTGACATGGTGACCAGTGGTGGAAATGTTATCCACAAGCACTTTCACGGAAATGAGAAGGTTGGCTCATGATGAGACCCCCTTTCTCTTGGCCATGCAACCAAGAGCCACTACCTTGGCGTGGTGACTAGTTGCTAGTAGTGTCATACCGATAGGTTCCCATGGACCTAATAGGTTGGCTCATGATGAGACCCCCCATCCTCTGACTAGGTCTTGTTTATTATTTTTTATGGGTCCATCTTGTTTCTTGCTGAGAATCTTTTTACCGGTTTCTCGGGAATCCCTGGGTGAAGCATCTTAAGGTTTTATTTTTAGGATTTTATCTTTTTCCAACTGCTTTTACCTTATAGGCCTTTAGCCCCTTCTTCCCACAAGGCAAAGTACAACCCTTAAATGATTGGCCAACCCAATTCTTGTACCAATGTAATGGGATGGATGAGCAAGAATTAAGATGAAAAATGATAAGTATGATGGGAGGGGACGATGACTTTTCATAAATCCCCTAGTGGAAACTCAAAACCTATGGGCACAAGCTTACTAGGGCATCCTTTCGTTCCACCCTGACATGGTCAAGTGGATAAGTATAAAATCCAAGCACCCGTTAGAAATAAAAGGAACTAAATGCACATATTCAAAGGTTTTGAGGATTAGAGTGACACATACCATGATACCCAGACTCATTACCTCATGGAGAAAGATCCATTTCTGCTACAAGACCAAGCTGAGGTGATGGATGTTGCTGCTACTGACAAAGTGGAGGCATTGAAAGGAAGAAAATATGGGCCCTCTAGGGATATTCTCAAGTTGATCCAGCTCTCAATATTCCATGTCTAGGACCTGTGGGCCTCGAGACATAATCTCTTTAGTTATTCCTAAAAGTGGGGAATAAAATCTGGCTCAAACTCGGGGGCATGTGCTCACCGTAGAGCGCATGAGAACTTCAACATCTCTGGCATAACCTGTAACCTACTTGATCTCAATAGAAACTATTAGTAATCATTTGGGGTGGTGATATCACCCCCAACTCATATATATATCACTAAAAGCAAACATATATACAAGTGTGAAAGCAAAACTACTCTAGTATGAAATGCAAATGGTATATACAATGAATGAAAATGCCTACCTAGTTACCTGCACTTACCTGTTGGTTGTATGTTAGGTTTAGTCAAACGACCAATGAAACCAATCCAACAATGTCCCACAATACTTGCCTTTATGCTTCATCATAAACCAAAATAGTGATAAGTCAAGCACAAATATAACATGGTTTAGAAAATGTATCGCATCGTCAGAAATAGTAAATTCTAACTCATGGAGGCAGGTAAGAGGGATAAAATCATGCCAATTAATTCTCTTAGGAAAGTGCTCAATCCACTTCAGGAAGGGATCGTGAAAATTCAAAGGTTTAGAAAATTGACTCAAAAGGTCTGCAATCTAGCTACCCTGGACATTCTCATAATCTGAAGCCCTCGAAGGGATTGACAAGGGTCTAGTAGATGACTAGAAAACTCCTAAGGGAAAGTTGAAAAGCTGAGGTGACATACTTATTCTTGAAGTATTCAACCATCCCTTAAACTCTACGGTTTTCCCTAGAGGAAGCTCAATATCAAAGACATATTTCCCATCTACACCTATAGAGACACAACAAAGTAAAGTAATCAGAGGTGGTTGGGGAAAGATGTCACAAGGATCCTTCTTCAAGAAAACAATGTCCTTACTCCTATAAAGACCTGAGAACAACGGTGGTTGATAATCATCTTCATGCAAAGAATCCAAGTGCTCAGAGGAGTACTCATCAAAACCCTCAAGGTAAGACCAAAAATCATTAGGAAAACATGGTACTAGGTCATCCTTGGGTGTTTGAAAAGTATGGGTAAATATATCATTTCGTTGCTTCCACTGGTCAAAGTCAAAAGTATCGTGTAGTGATAACTAAGAAGGAAACACTTGGAATTTATTCTCAATGTCGTAAATGGGGTTCATATCATAACCAACTACATCCCATTTACGTCTTCCAACATGTATGAACTCATTAATATCAACTTTTTCAGTATCAGTATCATAACATGGAGGTTTCAAGGGCTCATCCATTTCCTCCTCATTTCCCAAATCATAAAGTAGAGAATCATCAAAATCATGTAGAGGAGGGTAACTTACTGTTTCTTTTTGTGCGAGAGTTTTGAGGACTTGAGTTTCTTCAAAATGCATCATTGTTTCATCCTCATAAATTGCCCCTTCATCTTCTATTGTACAATAAGGAATATCTGCTTCATTCAAGGAATCCATTTCTCCTTCACTTTCTGAATCATGGAAAAAGGTATTATCAAAATCTTGAAAAGTAAAGAAACTAACCTCATTCTCTTCTTCGTGTGCAGGGGGAAAAGGTTCGTGGATTGCTTCATCAGGAGGAGGGCACATTGACACTTCATTGTCTTGCTCGAGTTCCAGCTCCTCAACTATGTTTTCAATGATCTCTTTTCTTGGAAAACCTCATCAAGAGCTTCCCCTTAGAATTTCGTTGGTCAATAACTTGTTCCCCTTCTTCTTGGAAATCAACAGTAAAAGTTTCCAGGGAAACTAGTATTTCCAAACTGAGAGTGTTTGGGGTGTCTTCGAGGTCATTGATTAGGGAAACGTTGTGTTATGATTTGGACAAAAAGATATTTGCCTCGATTTTCATGGCCATGTTACAAGCTTCATAGAGTGTTTTTGGCCTCTTTTTACTTAGGAGAAAACCTAAATGCACCAAGAGTGCATTGGTAAAGAGATACACGAGGTACTTGTCTTCAGGATAATGGTCTCTAGCAATATGATACAACAATCCCTAAAATCTATGTTGGAAGTCTGAGACAGTCTCATTTGTAGTTTGTTTTGCATACTCGAGTTCTTTTAGTAACGTTTGTATATCTTCAAATTTCATACCCCACCTTTTGAGAAAGGTTTCTTCTAACTGGTCGATCGATGTGATGATAGCTATAGGGAGATCATCATACCAATTTCTATCATTCCCGTAAAGAGTTGTAGAGAAAAGTTTCATCTCCAAATCCTCAACATCGTCACTGATAGGATGGAGTTGAAAGAAATACCAAAACTCACTCATGTGATAGTCAACTCTTTCCCCATCACTACCAGTGAATCTAGGGAGCCACTTTTCATACTTCGGGGCATTCATTGGGGGTATCCTAAGATTTTATTAATGTCTAAAGGTTTGAAATTCCCCGGGTCCCATTGAGAAGTCATAGTTGGCTTTGTCATTAGTGGATTTGCCAGATAATTTTATTGAAATTATCAAAGAAGGAAGGGAATCACTCTTGTTGGAGTCGCCAGGAAAGATTTGTAAGATAAGGACTCCTGAGAAAAGGCTTACCGAAAAGTGTCATTTTTTAGGAGAATTGACTCAGTGTTCCCCGACAACGGTGCCAAAATGTTATCACACAATTTGTGTTTGTGGTAGAAGATGGATGGAAGAAATGCAAACTGGTGAAACTGAGACTATCCCACCATTGTCACCTCAATGGGATAACTCTTTTTGTTTAAGGTGGTAGGCCTAGGGGAGATGTCCCCAGTGACCTGGGGTTTTGAGAAGGAAAATTATTGAAAGAATGAGTAAAGTTATCCCCCTCAAAATTCACCATTGATCATAAAGTCCAACTTAATAGCTAATAAATATAAAAGTAACCAGAAGTGTACCTGCCCGAGACAAAGAAACAAGAAAACTATACATGTGCAAGATCACTTGTTGGTTAGTACTTCATATAATGAAGACTTTCTGATATAAATAAATTGACCAATAATATGAGTGAAGCAAATCAATGATATAAACTAGCAATGATTACAATATATCACTTCACAATAAATGCTAAAGAAGCTTCACAATGTGCAATGGAAATTTATCATCAATGTAGTAATACTAGAAGCAACGCCTTAGCTAATCTCTCAATTGCTTTAAAGAAACAAGAAATATTGCACGGATATGTTTATAGAACAATTAGATGATGGTAGAAATAGGGTTAGTAATTATTAGTCTAATCTAGGGTTAGAAGGATTAGTAGTTGTTCAAAGTATTGGATGTGTGTGTGATCAAGGTACTCAACATAAAAGGTCTAGATCAATTTGTTATTAGGGTAAATGCAGTAAAAATCACTGCAAAAGTTGAAGGGTCATGATGATAGTGATAGGGCTAGAGACAAGAGGGTTTGATTTTGAAGTTTTTCTAGAGAAAGGCTTCAAAAAATCAAAGCATAGGGGAGACGAATCACTAAGGTGTAGTAAACCTAGGCCTTAATGTGTCTTCCTCCTTCTCTAGCTCAAAAGGCAAATTTAAACAGCTAGCTTGAGTAATAAATGGTAGGGCTAAAGAAAAGAGAGTTAGATGATGAAGTGTTGCTAAGGAAAGGCTTCATCAATCAAACCCTATGGGAAAACGACTCACTAAAGTGTAGAAACCCTAGGCTTTAGTGTGTTTTCCTCCTTTAGCTCAATGACAAGATAAAAACGGCTAGGCTAGAAGAGTAAAGGGTAGAGTGTTTATATGGAAAGGATATAACATCTATCTTCAGCAAATTAAAATGTGTCTTAGCATAACTTAATAGGGACATGAGACAAGTGTTAATATTATGGTAGCTTCGGGAGGTATGAACCTCTATTATGACCTATGACGAGATTAGAATATTTCGGAAGGAAGCAAAGAAGTGAAGGAAACTCTAGACAAGTTGTCGGCTGCATAAATATATTTAATATGAATTTATTAGTACCCAGGAGGAGAAGTCGGCCCCAGTAAGCTTGCCTAGACTACTATAAATACAAGGCACCAGTTCTCATTATTCACATCTCAGTAGTTGCAAAGAGAGCTAGATCTGTGGAGGTGCAGTGGAAGTTTTGTGCGCAAGTCTCTAGGAAAGTGTGCACCAGCTTCTGGGAGGGAATATCTGATTAGCTTGGTTTCTATTCTTGCTTGGTGGATTATCCTCTCTTGGATATTGGATTGCTACCAGGATTCTCTTCTTTGTCAAGGTCGGAGGGTGGCTTCGGCCTATGGTTGGGTGACGAGGGTATTGTTAATGGTAAAACGAGCACAATCTTCTATATTCTAACAATTTATGGGCCCACACCCCCTTCATTCATCATAAAACGCAGGAAGGAAACATAGCTGCTAGGATATTGAGCTCGCTGAGGAACTGTCACTAGGGTTACTAGCAGGAGAAACTTCCAAAACACTGCAGCTAGGGTTGCTAGCAGAAGCAGTTGCAGAAACCCTAAATCTTTGATCCGACACCTTGTGATGGAGCATCTCGCTCAAGAAGAAGATATTTATATGTGCCCTAACTCAGCGCACCTCTTAGCTCTCTCAAAAGACAGAAATGATGAAGTTGAAGTTTTGGATCAAGGCATGACCAGTTACCATTCAACCGAAGACATGTGTGAAACAATCAGTCTTTTACACTACTCAGCACTTACTGGAACGATTGAAGATGACATGTGGATAATCGATAGTGGAGATTCTAGGCACATGACATGAGATCAATCCAGACTCGCAAATCTAAATGAGAAGAAGACATCATACAAAGTGGAGCTTGGAGACAAAATCACTTACCATGTCGAAGGATTTGGACAAGCTTCCGTCAAGTTGGAATCAGGTAATCATGTTCACTTAAGCAATGTTTTATATGTACCTGGTTTAGAAAATAATCTTGTATCGATATCATGTCTAGAAGACAAAGAAAACAAAATAGCCTTCGTGGATGGAAAGGTGTTATCATGGCATAAGAACTCCAGCATAGAGAATGCTAGGGTTATTGGAAGTCGTGAAGGAAATCTGTATAGACTACTAGAACAAAATGAAGAAGCTCTAGTACATGACGAAGTCAACCCTAATGAGCTTTGGCATAGAAGGTACGCTCATATCAATTATCAAGCATTACCTTTTCTCAGAAAAATGGTTGAAGGAATACTAGAATTGAAATCTACACATGAAGGAATCTGCAAGGGATGTGCCCTTGGGAAGAATATCAAGAAACCATTCCCAAGTAGCAAAAACAGATCTAAGGAGATCCTAGATCTAATACACTCAGATGTTTGCAGTCCAATGTCAGTCAGATCTCTAGGAGGATCCCTTTACTATGTAATCTTCATAGCTGACTATTCAAGAAAGACGTGGCTATACCTACTAAAGACAAAAGACGAAGTATTCAGCAAGTTCCAAGAATTTAAGGCAGAAATAGAAAACCTCACGACCAAGACGATCAAGACATTCAAAATAGATAATGGAGGAGAATACACCTCGAAGGAGTTCGATGCATTCTGTAAATTGACAGGGATTAGGAGAGAGCTGACTATTCCTCATAATCCTCAAAAAAATGGTGTAGTAGAAAGAAAGAACAGATCTATCGAAGAAACAGTAAAAGCCTTATTGAAAGATCAAGGTCTATCCATGTTTCTATAGGGAGAAGAAGCAATGAGGGAAATATATGTACAGAACATAATCCCTCATCGTATATTGAAGGACATGACACCAGAAGAAACCTTCTCATGTAAGAAACCTAATGTGGAAAACCTAAGAATATTTGGATGTCCAGTTTACTCTCATATTCCCAAAGACAAAAGGAATAAACTAGAACCCTCAGGGAAGAAGGGGATATTCATGGGATATAATGATTCATCCAAAGCCTATAGAATATATATTCCATAACAACACAAGATCGAAGTTAGCAGAGACGTAACGTTCAATGAAAGCATGGCCTTCAAGAAATCCATCGAAGAAATTATATAAGAAGAAGAACTTGAAGAACCTAATGAAGAAAACACAGAAAACGAAAAATAACAAAAACAATCAACCTGATCATCCTATCTAGCCTTGTGAGAGCATTGATTCAGATATCATACCAAAGACCAATAAATGACCATATTGGCTTGAAGCTACATTACAAGACGTAGAAAGACTCAAGGTTCCAGAAGGAACATCCAGAAAGAGTAAAAGACCGAAAAGATTCTCAAGTTATGCAGCATACATGACAAAGCTTCTAAATGAAGAACCTACCACATTTGAAGAAGCAGTTCAAAAGGGACAATGGAAAGAAGCTATGATGAAAGAACATCAATCCATTATGAAAAATGAGGTATGGGAAATTGTACCTAGACCTAAAGAAAAATTGGTGGTAACCTCAAAATGGGTATACAAGATCAAACATGCAGCAGACGGAAGCGTAGATAAATACAAGGCAAGATTCGTGGCTAGAGGTTTCTCCCAGAAGGAGGGAGAAGATTATGATGAAACCTTTTCTCTGGTAGCTAGGTATACCTCCATCAGAGCTATCATATCTCTTGTCGCTTCCATGGGATGGAATCTACACCAGATGGATGTAAAGACAACTTTCCTCAATGGAGCTATTGAAGAAGAAGTGTATATTGAACAACCTCAAGGATTCGAGGTACATTCCAGAGACACTCACGTTTGCAGATTGAAGAAATATCTATATGGACTCAAGCAAGATCCAAGGGCTTGGTACGCCAGAATGGACAACTATCTAACAAGACTTGGTTTCTCCAAGAGTCATGCAGATCCAAATATTTATTACAAAGTCGTGGATAACACACCTGTGATTCTACTATTATATGTTGATGATATATTCATAACAGGTGAAGAATCTCTCATTATCCAGTGCAAGAAGGAATTAGCTTATGAATTTGATATGAAAGATCTAGGTCTCATGCACTATTACTTGGGACTAAAAGTATGGCAGAAGCAAGGTGAAGTATTCCTTGGACAAGGAAAGTACGCAATAAAGATCCTTTAGAAGTTTGGAATGATGGACTGCAAGTCCATGGACACTCCTATGAATGTGGATATAAGAAAAGTGAAAGTCCCAGATTCTGATCCAGTAGATCCATCTCTATATCGACAGCTAATTGGATCATTGATGTATTTGGTAAATACTTGACTAGATATTTTNACGTTTGCAGATTGAAGAAATATCTATATGGACTCAAGCAAGCTCCAAGCGCTTGGTACGCCAGAATGGACAACTATCTAACAAGACTTGGTTTCTCCAAGAGTCATGCAGATCCAAATATTTATTACAAAGTCGTGGATAACACACCTGTGATTCTACTATTATATGTTGATGATCTATTCATAACAGGTGAAGAATCTCTCATTATCCAGTGCAAGAAGGAATTAGCTTATGAATTTGATATGAAAGATCTAGGTCTCATGCACTATTACTTGGGACTAAAAGTATGGCAGAAGCAAGGTGAAGTATTCCTTGGACAAGGAAAGTATGCAATAAAGATCCTTCAGAAGTTTGGAATGATGGACTGCAAGTCCATGGACACTCCTATGAATGTGGATATAAGAAAAGTGAAATTCCCAGATTCTGATCCAGTAGATCCATCTCTATATCGACAGCTAATTGGATCATTGATGTATTTGGTAAATACTTGACTAGATATTTTCTTTGTTGTAAATACATTAAGTCAGTTCCAGGTGGAACCTAGACAAGAGAATTGGATAGCTGCAAAGAATGTCCTAAGATATATTCGTGGGACAATAAACTATGGCTTGAGATATACCGCATCCAGTGATATACATCTTTATGGATTCACGGACTCAGATTGGGCAGGAAGTGCAGAAGATAGAAAAAGCACTTCAGGCATGTGTTTCAGCTTGGGCTCTACTATGATATCTTGGTGCAGTAGGAAACAAAATTTTGTCATACTCAGTACAGGAAAAGCAGATTATATCGCAGCATGTGAAGCATACACTGAAGCAATATGGCTAAGGAAGTAAATTTCTGACTTATTTGATTAGATTCTAGAATCGACCATAATACGTTGTGATAATCAGAGCTATATAAGATTATCAGAACACGCTGTGTTTCATGAAAGGTCGAAACATATTGATATCAACTACTACTTTATTCGAGATAAAGTTCAGGAAGGAGAGGTAAAGCTTGACTATATCTCCACTGATGAGCAGACAACATACATCCTGACAAAACCTCTATCCAGAATTAAGTTTGCATATTTCTGAGAGAAGATGGGGATTGTGGAAATAACTCCCTTAGCTGAAAGGGAAGACTCTCCAAGTTAGGATAAAGCACTGAAAAATATTATTGAAAACATTTATTTTTGTGATTAAACGACTCTCCAGATTAGGAGGGAGCACTGAAAATATTATTAAAACATTTATATTTGTAATTGAAAAATAGTCCAGATTGGACAGATTCTTTCCTGTTCAGAAAGTGGATTGAGATTTTTGACGGACAGTGACTTCCCATTGTGGTTAACATCGGAAGAAGTCTGATTGTTGATGTATCATAGACAATGACTTCCCATTGTGGTTAACATGGGGAGTGATCTAGGGCAGTCTCTCTTCTTGAGGGTTACTCAAGAAGACCGACCTGCCTCGCCGGATAGTGATTTCTCATTGTGGTTAACATGAGGAATGGTCTATTTTGGAGGTTGATACAGGACAATCTTTTCCTCTTGTGGTTAATGGAGGAAATGGTCCAGACAGTCATTCCTTAGGGTTTATACATTCTCTCTAGGGTTCACTTTGATTAGTGTAGGAGGAATGGCCCAGGGTGGGGAATGGTCCGGGCTCATCAATCAGGGAC
>JASDQU010105463.1:336235-346802 GCA_032191745.1 Picea mariana | reverse complement strand
ATTTTGTAGCAGCTCATATCTATTGCTTGTACGACCATCTGAGGTTTATGCCAGATCGGCCATCTATTGTATTGATCTTACATTGCTCATAATAGAAAGGTCAGATCTTTGCTTGTGCTTCTACATCTTGAATATATTGTGATCTTCATGTGTTGATGAATCTTGTATGCACTTAATAACTCAATAAATACCTGCACATCAATAGATCAGTAGTAGTTAGTGATTCCAAGAAAAGATTTGGCTTGGGATAATTACATTTTATTAGGCGAAGACATTGAACTTAGATCCTTTAACCGTGACCTAGCCACTTACCCTAAAGAGAGTAACGTTTGTTTACAGACAAGTAAAAATAAAAAACTTATGCCTAACCCTATGTTTTCAAGTATAAGATGCATGAATATGAATTGCCTTAGACTCTTCCCTGACAAACATTTGGTTGATGCACATTCAATTATATAGGATGGTTAGGACTCAAAGAAATCGAGGTCGAGGAGCATCGTCGCAAGGATTGTTAACGCTGCCACCACCATCGCCTGAATTAGCTCTCATTTTGCGCTCTTTGGAAGCTATTAATGAGACCTTAAAGGGGCGTCAGCCAACAGATGTCGAAGTATAACCCCCACCATCTGGAGTGGTTAACCCTAAAGCATCGAGGGATTCAGGGGGAGGGCCTCCACCTGAGTACATCACTAGAGAACTGCAGAAGATCAAACTCCTAGAGTTTGTCAGGGGTCATGCCAGTGAACGTGTTGAAGCATGGTTGGAAGGAATGACACGATGTTTCTCTTTAAGAGACTATGCTTCCACATCAAAGGTGAAAATAACGATCTTTCACTTGAGGGGCAGTGCCTTGAATTGGTGGGGCAACCTAGAAAGGAAGTTGTACCTTACCCCAGACACCATCTCTTGGGAACTTTTTGAGGAAAGGTTATGAAGGAAATATCTACCAACTTACTACAAGGAACAACAGGTGGGAGCATTTCATGCTCTAGTACAGGGAAACATGACCATGGAAGAGTACGAGATCAGGTTCATGGAATTGGTAAAATATGTTTCGTACATGGATAATGATCAACGACAGGAAAAACGCTTTGTCTATGGGTTAAACCCTAGGATAAGGGACATGGTACGGATGTGGAAACCATCTTCAGTAGTGGAAACAGTTGAAAATGGACGTTATGTTGAGGAACACATGAGCTTAAATGGAGGTATGAGATCGACCTTATCTAGGGGAGGGAGCTCTAGGCCACCTCCTTATGGTAATATAGTTGCACCAAGGAAAGTTGCCACAGATATTTCAATGACAGCGAGTGCAACATCCTAGTCATCACCAATGATGCAGGTAGGTCCACGACCTTCTCAGAGAGTATCTAGTAGGGGCAGGGGTTCCAGGGGAAGGAACTCAGTTTAGAGACCATCATAGAGAAGTGTGCAAGTTCCATCTCCTGTTACATGTCGGGGATGTGGAGGATCCCATTACCAGCATGATTGCCCAGAGTTGCAAGTAGGATTTATGCATAGAGAAGGAAAGGCCCCGATGGAAAGAGCAAGTAATAGCCACCAGATTTATGCAGTGGTTAATAATTGCTAGGAAGAACATCAATCCTAGCTAAATCAAGTCCGCTAAATCATATCAATGTTAAAATTTTATTTGGTCTGGTGTCACAAATAGTTTCATTTCACCATCCGCAGTAGAAAAGAGTGGGTTGGCAGCCTACGAGCACGATGACTTTAAAAAAGTCGAGATGGATTTGGGGGAAGAACAAGCGGTAGGACCTAGCGTTGATAATTGTCTAGTAGACCTGGGAGTGTGTACTACTAGGTTGAAGGTATACGTCACTAGTAGAGATCCACAGTGTATGGAGAAAGGTGTCTCTATGCTTTATCTCAACTATGAAGTTTAAGCGGTGCATGAGGCAAGGGTGTCAACTTTATGTAGTGGAAGTAGTGAATGAAAGGAAAGGACCCTCCTTGGCTCTGTACCTTGTATTGTCAGAGTTTATGGATGTCTTTTTGAACAAGTTGCCAGGGTTACCTCCTGAGAGGGAGATTGATTTTACTATTGATCTAAAACCTGGTGCAAAACCAATTTCCAAGACTCCATATAGGATGACAGTGCCAGAACTTTGTGAGTTGCATATGCAGTTGAAAGAGCTACTCGACTTAGGGATAATAAGGGCCAATGTCTCACCTTGGGGTGCACCAGTAATTTTTGTGAAGAAGAAGGATGGTTCCTTACAACTGTGTATATATTACAGGGAATTGAACCATGCTACAGTGAAAAATAGGTACACAATGCCATGAATAGATGATCTCTTTGATCAGATGAAAGGAGCAGTGGTATTCTCAAAAATTGATTTGCGATTAGGGTATAACTAGCTAAGTATTAAGGAAGGAAATATTCCTAAAAATGTCTTTTGAACTTGGTTTGGGAATTACGAGTTCGTTGTAGTACCTTTCGGATTGACCAATGAGCCAACAGTATTCATGAGCCTCATGAATGGTGTATTCTGAAAGTACTTAGACCATTTTGTACAAGTATTTCTAGATGACATCCTCATCTATTCCAAGAACGAAAGAGAACATGAGGAACACTTGTGAGTGGGGTTGTCTTGCCTTAGAGAGAACAAATTGTATGGGAAGTTGTCGAAGTGTTCCTTCTTCCAGAAAGAAATTCACTATTTAGGTCATATCATTTCCGGTGAAGGAATCTCTGTGGACCTAGAAAAGGTAAAGGCCATTATGGAATGGCCAGTGTCGAAAAATGATCATGAGGTAAGAATATTCAAGGGGCTAGTGGGTTATTATCATAGATTTGTGGAAGGGTTCCCTAAAATAGAAAAACCCATCACCACTTTGCAATGAAAGGGGGTCAAGTATGAATGGGCAGAATGATACGATAGTGCATTTATCGAGCTTAAGAGGTTATTAACTAGTGCACCAATTCTACGAGTGTCGGATATGTAAAAGGACTTCACAATCTACGTGGATGCCTCGAAGCAAGGGTTGGGGGTCGTGCTAATGCATGATGGAAGAGTGATAGCGTATGCATCTAGGAAGTTGAAGCAACACGAGGAAACTTACACTACTTATGATTTGGAGTTGGCAGCTATAATGCTAGCTCTGAAAATTTAAAGGCACTATCTAGTAGGGAGAAACTTTGAGCTCAAAACGGACCATGAAAGTTTAAAACATCTCTTCACTCAAAGGGATATTAATCCCAGGAAGAGGTGATGCAGTGCATTTAAGAGTGAGTACAATTTTGGTATTTCATATATCAAGGGAAAATAAAATGTGGTCATGGATGCTTTGAGTAGGAGACCACGTGTCTTCTCCTTGGTACCCTTAAAATTCAATCCGAGGGAACATGTGTTGATGCAACTCCATGGAGAAAATTGGTATTTAAAGGTTACTTCAAACCTCCAGAGTGGGAGGCAGTTGGATCCAAAGTATGATGGATATATCCTGGAAGCAGATGGACTCTTAAGATACAGAGGAAGGATGTACATCCCCGAAAGTGGGGATATTCAAAGCATCATACTGAAGGAATCCCATAGAGCTCTTTATTGTGCACATTCGGGTGTGAAGAAAATGTACGTAGACATGAGGAAGCTCTTCTTCTGGGTGGGCATGAAGCATGATGTAGTCCATTTCATCGCCAAGTTCCTAGAGTGTCAACAAGTGAAAGTTGACCACCATCACCCGGCACGTCTCCTACAACCACATGATGTTCCTATGTCCAAGTGGGAAGTCATTTCTATGGATTTTGTTGTGGGGTTGCTGCTTACATCTTATAGACACAACGCCATTCTTGTGATAGTTGATAAGTTAACCAAGAGTGCTCATTTTATTCTGGTTAGAGACACTTACAATGTCATTGATGTGGCACGTGTGTTTGTAAGTGAGGTCATCTGTTTGCATGGGATACCCAATAATAATATTTCAGATAGGGACTCCAGATTCACTTCTAGGTTTTGGACAAGTTTGTAGTCAGCGTTGGGGACTCAGTTGAACTTAAGCATAGATTATCATTCGGAAACATATGGGAAAACTGAGAGAGTAAATCAAGTCCTGGAAAACATGCTTAGGATGTATGTCATGGATAATCAAACCCATTGGGAGAAGTACCTACCTTTGGTATAATTCGCCTACAATAACAGTTTTCATAGCTCCATCGGAATGCCACCCTACAAAGCTCTGTATGGAAGGCCATGCAGAACACCATTGAGTTGGGAAAGATTAGAAGACCGAGTAACAATCGGGCTAGAATTGATTCAAGAGATGGAGGAACAGGTGATACAGATTAGGCAGAGACTAAAGGAAGCACAGGATAGACAAAAAAGTTATGTTGATGCACATAGGACTGACCAAAGTTATAAAGTGGGAGATCGAGTTTTCATTCATATCAGACCCAATAAGAGTACCATTCGGTTCGGGAAGGGGACAAAGTTGTCACCTCAATTTATAGGACCATTCAAAATCCAAGAGAAAATTAGACCCGTTGCCTATCGTCTCGTACTGCCACCCCACTTGCATAAAACTCATAATTTTTTTCATGTATCTGTTCTACGTCATTATGTTGTTGACGAATCACATAAAATAAATTGGAAGGAATTGTAGGTATCGGACGCGGGAACCCTCATGGTAGAACTGTTACGCATATTGGACCGTAGAGTCTGACAGCTCAGTAACCATATGGTAGACCAAGTTAAGGTCCAGTGGGACAAGTATAGTCCAGGATCTACTACTTGGGAGGATGCCGAGACGTTACGATGAGAATATCCCTCACTTTTTTGACCACCTTGAGAATATCTTTCTCGAAGGTTGGGTGTATGTGACAACACCTTTTGACTTAGACATCTAGGATGAGCTGAGATCTAATCACCTTTATTTTCTATTCACAGTGAAACTATTAATAGTACACGTGAACTTTTAAGATGTATGAACCTTTATGAATGTTTAAATGCTATTTGAATGATGATGGATATGATGCGATCTATTATGTGAATGTAAATTCTATGGATGTTTAAACGTTATTTGAATGATGGTGGATATGATGCAATCTATTATGTAACTGAAAATTCTATGAACGGGTAACGTTAATTGAATTATGGGGATATTATGAGATCTATTTCTAACTTGACAATTTTGACATTTAAGTTGTTGTTACGTGGATACTGAATTGAGATTATGGTCGAATGCATTTACATTATGATAATGCATAGATATATATGAGTTTTTATTATAGACTAATTTGCAGGTCAATGGGCTGTGAAATAGCCAATGGATAATGGTAATGAAAGTGGATGTCATGACCATCGACCGAGAAACAATATGGTATGGATATTTGTATGTGAAATTATATTGGTACGAATGCACTGCTTGATATGTGGACCAGTGCAGGTTTTCAGGTGGTGAGATTGCCCAAAAAACTGAATAAACGATGACAAAATTCCCAGCAACACAGTGCCACTGTATATTCCATTGTAGGGTGTGGACCCTAGTCCTATTAGGAGGAGTGGAGGCATTTCCCACTATGTATCCTATGAAACCTAGAGTCATGGGAGGACGGTGATATCTCATGCTCCCCTAGACGTGTGATGATGATTGTGAGTTGCCTGTTGGGGAAGCTTGGTCAAGATAGTGACACTTCCGCTTATGGGTTCTATTGGAGTGAGGTCAATATAGTTGACGCTCCAAGATAGTCCAGCAAAGGAATGATAGGAATGGAAGAGGGAAGTAAGTTAGGGAGGAAGGATGAATATAAATAGTTGAGAGTGTATGAAGATTTGCCTTATGATGGAATTTATTGTTTTTCCTTCTCAAAAGAAAATGTGTATATATGTATATTCATAATTACTTAACTGAACTACTATTGTCTAAATAAACATTGTTGAGCTAGATTATTGTAATTAAGAGATTTCACAAACATTTAATTGGTTTATTATCTTTTATAAAATGAATAGTCTTGTTGATTGGATTGGATGCATACAAGAATTACTATAGAGGTGATAGTTATTGTCATTAGTACATGCACGAGACTCGTATGTGCTAGCTACACTTGCATTTCTTGCATATGTACACTAGTATGTATGAGATTTCTTTGGCTTGCTTACTGATAATGTTATTTATTGAATATGAATTTGTGAACCATGTGTCATTTCCCTTGTATTATAAATTACTTTAACTTCGGGATGAAGTTTCTTGAAGGGTGGGTGTATGCAACAACCCTAATTAATTATTTAGTTATCAGGATTAAATATTAGTTTAATAAATGTTAGTTTAATAAATTATTAATTTAGATTTATTTTTTTAAGACTTATTTTATAATTTAATTGTATTGGTAGATGGACCCATTTGTGGATGGGGGGATAAGGTGGTTGAGATTTAATGGGGGGAGAAGGCGGTGAATAATGGGGGGAAAGGAAGATAAGGCAAAGGGGAACATTGGGGAAGGTTTTTTTTTTTGTTTGGAGTAATATTTTCATATTGGAGGAAGGGGAAAAGATAAGGGAGGAGGCAGTGGAGACTGTGTATCTGTTCTGCAATTGTTTTGTGCTTACAGACTTGAGTACTTTTAAAGGGGGCACCTATTGCTGGGAATTTTGGGCTCGAGGGCCAGGAAACCATAAGGAATCCTGGGGATAGGGAGCCAGATAGGTTGTTCCTAGCTAGCTAGGAGGTTAATCAGCTTTGTGCAGAGCTTCAGCTTGGAAGAGTTGGAGAACATCATCAGTTTGAGGTATTTATTATCATTATTATCGTTGTTCATTATTGTTATATTGTTCCGTTTTATTATGATGAATATGTTATTCATTATCATGCTGCTCTTTTTTAAATTATGTTGAACAGTGAGTTGTTATTATGCTGAATAGAGAACATAATAGAAATTATGATAGTATTTCTATATTTAAATTTATGTTTTATAAGGATCTGTTTGGACAGGCCTTACAAATTTTGATCCCATAATAGCTTGTTGGAAATATCTGAGTGAGATTTTTCATTTAAATCTATAGAGACTCTATGTATTAATGATACACGAAGTTCTCTAGATTTCAAGTACCTAAAAATGTCATTTAGTCCATCAAAATCGCTCTGCAAGTTCAAGAGCCTTAAAATATAAAAAAAAATCGCGGAAAAATGATTGATTTACTATTGTGACGGTTTGTAGATATGCGCCATTCATCTCAAAATTGGCAGAAATCCCAACCATCAATATTCTTACCCCTGCTAAGTTGTGGCCAAACCTCGACAAGTCTATCATAAACTCTTTTTCAAACCTTTCCCATCGAAGAGTTCAAGTTACTAGGTACATGGATCCTCCCTAAATCCATGGTAAAAAACACTAGTAGAAACACCCTTTCGAACATTTCCCACCAGAAACTTCCCCTTCCAAAGTCCATAAAAAACACTCCATCTAAAACCCTTTCGAAACCTCCTTTCCAAAAACCCTCGAAAACACCTCTTTATGAAAACCCTCAAAAAGACTTATTTTTGAAACGATCCCTTCCAACCATTGATTCTTGATAGACGTTAGAGGTCTAAACTCCTTTCCCAGTGAAAAATCGCAACTCATCTTTGATTCTTTGACATTTACCTTTACCAAAATCCACTATGGGTCCCACTTGTACTCGACTTCCATGTGGCACTCTCTGATTCACCTACCCTTGCTGACATGTCATCTAACATGGAATATTAACATTGCAATTTGATGTGGCATTGTCTTTCGCTTGCGACAACCCTTTTGAGATAACATGTTCATATGATAGATCGAACGGTCGACGATTCTGCCAACCAATGGCCCCAATCATCATGGGTTTCTAAGTTGCACACCAATTACCTCGTTTGGAAAAACAATTTCAGAAACACAACACCACCACCAGGATTTTCGAATGGACCCATATGAAGTCTCATTTCTGAAGGATCAAATGCTGACATATCTCATATCTGACAATTTAGATCTTGTAAGAAATATTCAACTACTCAACCTTTAACTCGGTCGAACTGACTTCTTTGGAATACTAAGTTACCCCTAGACCTTCCAAATGGATCTAAAGACTCTCATTTCTTCATGATTGCACCATTGGGTTTCTCCCTTCAGATTTTAACTAATAGCCCACTCCAAGATTCTTCTAAAACCTGATTTCTAAAATTCTATTGGGATCCCCCTCTTCAGAATTCATAGAGGAATATTGACCGTTGATTTTCGAGGTTGAAATAATATGGGTCATTGATCACTGAACTTCTCAGTCACCACGAAAACAAATATATTTGAATTCCCAAACCAAATTTCACTTTGTAACCTGCATATCGATGACATTAATCCCTTCTTCAACCATTTTGAGGTGAATTAAACTCAAATTATGCGCATAACTTGGGGATTTCACTCTCGTTTACCATTTTTTCCCAAATTTGTCACAATATGAAATATGCAACCACGAATTTTCCTAATTCACATTATCTCTTGGCCCATGCAAGCTTAGTGTTTGACCTTGAGCTCTAATACCAATTTGCAATGTTCCCCAACTTAACTGAGGAATGATACTTGTGGGAAAATACATAAAGTTGAAAATGTTTATAATAATAATTTCTTATAGCCAGCTACATGAACACACACAAATTTAACCATTTTTATATATCCATAACTATATTCATATATAACATGCTAAAATGACATGAATGCAATGAAAATACTTGTCTTCAACAACATATAAAACATTCTTATTCATAGACTAAAATGCATAGAGGTTAAACTCATAAATTAACTCAAAAAATAGATAAATAATTATCTTTTTAAAACAACCAGTTACTTGGGATGGATATACCAGCCAAGTGTAGAACTTTTGTTCCAGATATCAACAACAAGTTACCCCTGATATGGGGCTTGGAATCCACAAGAAAATGGTGTCTTTCACTGTCCACTCACAACTCAGATATCCCACAACCCATTGGTATTCTTCTACAACTATCCCAAATTCCACTAGTGTTCTTCCTCTTGACCTGTCCAACCCAAGGAATGTACCCCTTCACTGTTCTTAGTCCATCAGACTGCACCATTGGCTTATTCAGGTTTCTTTGACACAGGTAACAAGAATCTCACTATTGGTCAAAAAAATTCCCTCCATTCTTTCTCTAGCTCCAATGCTCTTTTTCCATGTTCTCTGTGTGTTGTTCATGCAAAAACAGGCCTATAAAAACTGCTCTCTTTGACCAAATGAATTTCCTTCCTCCCCAAGCAAGTTGGCTTCTCACTTTGCCCAATGTTGATTCTACTTCAGCCCCATGATCCCAATAACTATGAGATGTAACTTTTTACGCCCACTCTCTTACATGAGTTTAAGGATTGAGCTCTCATACACTCAACCAGAAAACATAAGGTTGTCCCCAAATAATAATAAAATTCAAGAAAGTGGGTTTGAATTAATACCCATGAATAATCTCTCCATTGGATCCTTTTTAGACACTACATTCTCTTGTGGAAAATTCAGCCCCGAATATTTAAAATTCAAAAATACAATTTGAATAATACATAGGTTGACCATAATGACATTAATTTCTACATTTTGCATTAATTAAACTGAATATTATAACAAGGATGTTCAATTGATGGTATTTACATCACATAAACCTGGTAATAATTAATATATTATTAATATTTCTATTATTCTTGATCTCCAAAAACATTTTATTCTATATTTTCTATGCAAAAACATTTTATTCTATATCTTCCATGCAAATAAACATAGTTAAGTATACCTATAAACATAAACATAGAAAAACATATATACATAGTTAAACATATAGAAAATCATATTTTGATAGTTAATTGACAAATAAACATAAATAACTCACTAATGATTTCCATGCAACTTTAAAAAGTAGACCAGGAAGTTAGTTATTTTTCTATTAAGGTAGATGGAGATTATGTATACACACTGTGACCGTGATTCTGTTTTGGCTTCTGTGAATTACATCCATGTGTTGTATTATTGCATGTAGTTTCCCATTGTCAGTGGACTTCTTATTTAGTATTTAATTCCTTAAAACAATTTATCCTTTTGCGTGAATTGATCACAGACTTAGAATCGAAAGAACCTGTGACAATATGACTTGGGAGAGGATATTGTAAGCTGTCTCTGTTGGATGGAAAGAATCCCAGAACACGTATTTCGATGGATCGGGGCAGAGGGGGGTCGTGGGGTTGCATAGTATACCTGTCTCCAGCAAACCCGATCCGCAGCAACCTCTCCGCACTTTTTCAAAGCCTTCTACACATTAATTTATAAACAGTTAGCAAGCTCTGTACGTAAATGCCCCGAAACTTATTAAGCATGAAGGGATCAAAAAAACGATAATATTACCATATATACTGGGATTCTTTATGATGTCAACCAGCTTATCATATATGTCAATATAAGCCATTTTAAGACCAGGAAGTCTGGGCTTCAAGGTCTCTACTAAGGATGCAGCTTTTTGATTAAATGAGATCGCAACATCATTAAACTCATCAACGCATGCGTTACCGATCAAGTTGTGGAGAGTAATTTGTGAAGGCAAACAGCCGAAA
>JASDQU010105463.1:318687-336215 GCA_032191745.1 Picea mariana | reverse complement strand
TTTCGGCTGTTTGCCTTCACAAATTACTCTCCACAACTTGATCGGTAACGCATGCGTTGATGAGTTTAATGATGTTGCGATCTCATTTAATCAAAAAGCTGCATCCTTAGTAGAGACCTTGAAGCCCAGACTTCCTGGTCTTAAAATGGCTTATATTGACATATATGATAAGCTGCTTGACATCATAAAGAATCCCAGTATATATGGTAATATTATCGTTTTTTTGATCCCTTCATGCTTAATAAGTTTCGGGGCATTTACGTACAGAGCCTGCTAACTGTTTATAAATTAATGTGTAGAAGGCTTTGAAAAAGTGAGGAGAGGTTGCTGCGGATCGGGTTTGCTGGAGACAGGTATACTATGCAACCCCACGACCCCCCTCTGCCCCGATCCATCGAAATACGTGTTCTGGGATTCTTTCCATCCAACAGAGACAGCTTACAATATCCTCTCCCAAGTCATATTGTCACAGGTTCTTTCGATTCTAAGTCTGTGATCAATTCATGCAAAAGGATAAATTGTTTCAATGAATTAAATACTAAATAAGATGTCCATTGATAATGGGAAACTACATGCAATAATACATGTATGGATGTAATTCATAGAAGCCAGAATAGAATCACGGTCACAGTGTGTATACATAATCCCCATCTACCTTAATAGAAAAATAACTAACTTCCTGGTCTACTTTTTAAAGTTGCATGGAAATCATTAGTGAGTTATTTATGTTTATTTGTCAATTAACTATCAAAATTTTCTATATGTTTAACTATGTATATATATGTTTTTCTATGTTTATGTTTATAGGTCTACTTAACTATGTTTATTTGCATGGAAGATATAGAATAAAATGTTTTTGCATAGAAAATATAGAATAAAATGTTAAATGTTTTTGGAGATCAAGAATAATAGAAATATTAATAATATATTAACTATTACAATGAGGTTTATGTGATGTAAATACCATCAATTGAACATCCTTGTTATAATTTTCAGTTTAATTAATGCATAATGTAGAAATTAATGTGATTATAGTCAAGCTATGTATTCTTTAAATTGTATTTTTGAATTTTAAATACTCGGGGCTGAATTTTCCACAAGAGAAGGTAGTGTCTAAGAAGGGTCCAAGGAAAAGATTATTTATGGGTATTAATTCAAACCCACTTTCTTGAATTTCATTATCATTTGGGGACAACCTTATGTTTTCTAGTTGAGTGTATGAGAGCTCAATCCTTAAACTCATGTAAGAGAGTGGGTGTAAAAAGTTACATCCCATAGTTAATGGGATCATGGGGCTCAAGTAGAATCAACATTGGGCAAAGTGAGAAGTCAACTTGCTTGGGGAGGAAGGAAATTTGTATGGTCAAAGAGAGGGGTTTTTATAGGCCTGTTTTTGCATGGACAACACAGAGAACATGGAAAAAGAGCATTGGAGCTAGAGAAACAATGGAGGGAAAATTCTGAACTAGTAGTGAGATTCTTGTTACCTGTGTCAAAGAGACCCGAATAAGCCAATGGTGCAGTCCGATGGACTAAGAACAGTGAAGGAGTACATTCCTTGGGTTGGACAGGTCAAGAGGAAGAACACTAGTGGAATTGGGATAGTTGTAGGAGAATACCAATGGGTTGTGGGATATCTAAGTTGTGAGTGGACAGTGAAAGACACAATTTTCTTGTGGATTCCAAGACCCATATCGGGGGTAACTTCTTGTTGATATCTTGAACAAAAGTTCTACACTTGGGTGGAATATCCATCCCAAGTAGCTGGTTATTTTAAAAAGATAATTATTTATCTATTTTTTGAGTTAATTTATGAGTTTAACCCCTGTACATTTAGTCTATGAATAAGAATGATTTATATGTTGTTGTAGACAAGTTTTTTTGTTGCATTCATGTCATTTTAGCATGTTATATATGAATATAGTTATGGATATATAAAAATGGTTAAATTTGTGTGTGTTCATGTAGCTGGCTATAAGAAATTATTATTATAAACATTTTCAATTTTATGTCTTTTCCCACAAGTATCATTCTTTGGTTAAGTTGGGGAACATTGCAAATTGGTATTAGAGCTCAAGGTTAAACACTAAGCTTGCATGGGCCAAGAGATAACATGAATTGGGAAAATTCGTGGTTGCATATTTCATATTGTGACAAATTTGGGAAAAAATGGTAAACGAGAGTGAAATCCCCAAATTATGAGCATAATTTGAGTTTAATTCACCTCAAAATGGTTGAAGAAGGGATTAATGCCATCGATATGCAAGTTACATAGTGAAATTTGGTTTGGGAATTCAAATATATGTGTTTTCATGGTGACTAAGAAGTTCGGTGATCGACAACCCATATTATTTCGACCTCGAAAATCAACGGTCAATATTCCTCTACGAAGTTCGAAGAGGGGGATCCCAATAGAATTTCAGAAATCAGGTTTTAGAAGAATCTTGGAGTGGGCCATAAGTTAAAATCCGAAGGGAGAAACCCGATGGTGCAATCATGAAGAAATGAGAGTCATTAGATCCATTTGGAAGGTCTGGGGGTAACTTAGTATTCCGAAGAAGTCAGTTTGACCGAGTTAAAGGTTGAGTAGTTGAATATTTCTTACAAGATCTGGATCGTCAGATATGAGAAATGTCAGCGGTTTGATCCTTCAGAAATGAGACTTCGGATGGGTCCATTCGAAAATCCTGGTGGTGGTGTGGTGTTTCCGAAAGTGTTTTTCCAAACGAGGTAATTGGTGTGCAACTTAGAAACCCATGATGATTGGGGCCATTGGTCGGCAGAATCATTGACCGTTCGATCTATCATATGAACATGTTATCTCAAAAGGGTTGTCTCAAGAGAAAGAGAATGCCACATCAAATTGCCATGTTAATATTCCATGTTAGATGACATGTCAACAAGGGTAGGTGAATCAGAAAGTGCCACATGGAAGTCGGGTACAAGTGGGACCCATAGTGGCTTTTGGTAAAGGTAAATGTCAAAGACTCAAAGATGAGTTGTGATTGTTCATTGGGAAAGAAGTTTATACCTCTAACGTCTATTAGAAATCAATGGTTGGAAGGGATCGTTTCGAAAATAAGTCTTTATGAGGGTTTTCAAAAAGAAGTGTTTCTGAGGGTTTTCATAAAGAGGTGTTTTCGAGGGTTTTTGGAAAGGAGGTTTCCAAAGGGTTTTAGATGGAGTGTTTTTTATGGACTTTATAAGGGGAAGCTTCTGGTGGGAAATGTTCGAAAGGGTGTTTCCGCTAGTGTTTTTTACCATGGATTTAGGGAGGATCCATTTACCTAGTAACTTGAACTCTTCGATGGGAAAGGTTTGAAAAATAGTTTCTGATAGACTTGTCGAGGTTTGGCCACAACTTAGCAGGGGGAAGAATATTGACGGTTGGGATTTCTGCCAATTTTGAGATGAATGGCTCAGATCTACAAACCGTCACAATAGTAAATCGATCATTTTTCCACGAATTTTTTTATATTTTAAGGCTCTTGAACTTGCAGAGCGATTTTGATGGCCTAAATGACATTTTTAGGTAGTTGAAATCTAGAAAAATTTGTGTATCATTAATACATAGAGTCTCTATAGACTTAAATGAAATAGCTCAGTCAGATATTTCCAACAAGCTATTCTGGGATCAAAATTTGTACGGTCTGTCCAAACAGATCCTTATAAAACATAAATTTAAATATAGAAATGCTATCATAATTTCCATTCTGTTCTTTATTCAACATAATAACAACTCACTATTCAACATAATTTAAAAATGAGCAGCATGATAATGAATAACATATTCATCATAATAAAAAGGAACAATATAACAATAATGAGCAATGATAATAATGATAATAAATACCTCAAAGTGATGATGTTCTCCAACTCTGCCAAGCTAAAGATCTACCCAAAACTGATTAACCTCCCAGCCAGCTAGGAACAACCTATTCGGCTTCCTATCCCTGGGATTCCTTACGGTTTCCTGGCCCTTGAGCCCAAAATTCCTAGCAACAGGTGCCCCCTGTGAAATTTCTCAAGTCTGTAAGCAAAAAACAGTTGCATAACAGATACACAGTCTCCACTGCCTCCTCCCTTCTCTTTTCCCCTTCCGCCAATATGAACATATTATTCAAAACAAAAGAAGACCCCCTTTCCCAGTGCTCCCCTTTGCCTTATCTTCCTTTCCCCCCATTATTCATTTCCTTCTCCCCCCCATTAAATCTCAACCACCTTATCCCCCCCTCCATAAATGGGTCCATCTACCGATACAATTAAATTATAAAATAAGTCTTAAAAAAAAATCTAAATTAATATTTTATTAAACTAATATTTAATCATGATAATTAAATAATTAATTAGGGTTGTTACATACACCCACCCTTCAAGAAACTTCATCCTGAAGTTAAAGTAATTTATAATACAAGGGAAATGACACATGGTTCACAAATTCATATTCAATAAATAGCATTATCGGTAAGAAATCCAAATAAAACTCATACATACTAGTGTACATGTGCAAGAAATGCAAGTTTAGCTAGCACATACAAGTCTCGTGCATGTACTAATGACAATAACTATCACCTCTATAGTAATTCTTGTATGCATCCAATCCAATCAACAAGACTATTCATTTTATAAAAGATAATAAACCGATTAAATGTTTGTGAAATCCCTTAATTGCAATAATCTAGCTCAACAATGTTTATTTAGACAATAGTAGTTCAGTTAAGTAATTATGAATATACATATATACACATTTTCTTTTCAAAAGGGAAAACAATAAATTCCACCTTAAGGAAAATCTTCATACACTCTCAACTATTTATATTCATCCTTCCTCCCTAACTTGCTTCCATCTTCCATTCCTATCCTTCCTCTGCTAGACTATCTTGGAGCATCAACTATATTGACCTAATTCGAAATAGAACCCGTAAGCGGAAGTGTCACTATCTTGACCAAGCTTCCCCAACATGCAACTGGCAATCATCATCACACGTATAGGGGAGCGTGAGATAACACCATCCTCCCACGACTCCAGGTTTCAAAGGACATACAATGGGAAATGCCTTCACCCCTCCTAATAGGACTAGGGTCCACACCCTACAATGGAATATATAGTGGCACTGTGTTGCTGGGAATTTTGTCATCGTTTATTCAGTTTTTTGGGCAATCTCACCACCTGAAAAACTGCACTGGTCCACATATCAAGCAGTGCAGTCGTACCAATATAATTTCACATACAAATATCCATACCATATTGTTTCTCAGTCGATGGTCATGACATCCACTTTCATTACCATTATATGTTGGCTATTTCATAGCCCATTGACCTGCAAATTAGTCTATAACACAAACTCAAACATATCTATGCATTATCATAATGTAAATGCATTCAACCATAATCTCAATTCAGTATCCACATACCAACAACTTAAATGTCAAAATTTTCAAGTTAGAAATAGATCTCATAATATCCCCATAATTCAATTAACGTTACCCATTCATAGAATTTTCATTTACATAATAGATTGCATCATATCCACCATCATTCAAATAACATTTAAACATCCATAGAATTTACATTCACATAATAGATCGCATCATATCCATCATCATTCAATTAACGTTTAAACATTCATAAAGGTTCATATGTCTTAAAAGTTCAAGTGTATCATTAATAGTTTCACTGTGAATAGAAAATAAAGGTGATTAGATATCAACTCATCCTAGCCGTCTAAGTCAAAAGGTGGTGTTACATACACCCAACCTTCGAGAAACATATTCTCTAGGTGGTCAAAAAAGTGAGGGATATTCTCATCGTAACATCTCGACATCCTCCCAAGTAGCAGATCTTGGACTATACTTGTCCCACTAGACCTTAACTTGGTCTACCAGACGGTTCCTGAGCTATCAGAATCTATGGTCCAATATGCATAACGATTCTACCATGAGGGTTCCTGCGTCTGATACCTGCAATTCCTTTCAATTTAGTTTATGTGATTTGTCAGCAACATAATGGCGTAGAACAGATACATGAAAAACATTATGAGTTTTATGCAAGTGGGGTGGCAGTACGAGACGATAGGCAACGGGTCCAATTTTCTCTTGGATTTTGAACGGTCCTATAAATCGAGGTGACAACTTTGTCCCCTTCTCGAATTGAATGGTACTCTTATTGGGTCTGATACGAATGAAAACTTGATCTCCCACTTTATAACTTCGGTCAGTCCTATGTGCATCAACATAACTTTTCTGTCTATCATGTGCTTCCTTTAGTCTCTGCCTAATCTATATCACCTATTCCTCCATCTCCATAATCAATTCTAGCCCGGTTGTTACTCAGTATTCTAATCTTTCCCAACTCAACGGTGTTCTCCATGGCCTTCCATACAGAGCTTCGTAGGGTGGCATTCCGATGGAGCTATGAAAACCGTTATTGTAGGCGAATTCGACCAAAGGTAGGTACTTATCCCAATGGGTTTGATTATCCACGACATACATCATTTTCCATGACTTGATTTACTCTCTCAGTTTTCCCATATGTTTCTGGATGATAAGTTGTTCTTAATTTCAACTGAGTCCCCAACGCTGAATAGAAACTTGTCCAAAACCTAGAAGTGAATCTGGAGTCCTTATCTAAAATGATATTCTTGGGTATCCCGTGCAAATGGATGACCTCACTTACAAACACGCATTCCACATCAATGACATCGTAAGTGTCTCTAAATGGAATAAAATGAGCACTCTTGGTTAACTTATCAACTATCACAAAAATGGCGTTGTGTCTATGAGATGTGAGCGGCAACCCCACAACAAAATCCATAGAAATGACTTCCCACTTGGACATAGGAACATCATGTGGTTGTAGGAGACTTGCCGGGTGATGGTGGTCAACTTTCACTTGTTGACACTCTAGGCACTTGGCGATGAAATCGACTACATCGCGCTTCATGCCCACCCAGAAGAAGAACTTCCTCATGTCTATGTGCATTTTCTTCACACTCGGATGCACACAATAAAGTGCTCTATGGGCTTCCTTTAGTATGATGCTTTGGATATCCCCACTTTCGGGGATGTACATCCTTCCTCAGTATCTTAAGAGTCCATCTGCTTCCAGGATATATCCATCATACTTTGGATCCAATTACCTCCCACTCTAGAGGTTTGAACTAACCTTTAAATACCAATTGTCTCCATGGAGTAGCATCAACACATGTTCCCTCAGATTGACTTTTAAGGGTACCAAGGAGAAGACACGTGGTCTCCTACTCAAGGCATCCACGACCACATTTTATTTTCCCTTGATGTATGAAATACCAAAATCATACTCACTCATAAATGCACTGCATCGCCTCTTCCTGGAATTAAGATCCCTTTGAGTGAAGAGATGTTTTAAACTTTCATGGTCCGTTTTGAGCTCAAAGTTTCGCCCCACTAGATAGTGCCTCCAAATTTTCAGAGCTAGCATTACAGCTTCCAACTCCAAATCATGAGTAGTGTAAAGTTCCTCGTGTTGCTAAAACTTCCCGAATGCATACACTATCACTCCTCCATCTTGAATTAGCACGACCTCCAACCCTTGCTTTGAGGAATCCATGCAGACTGTGAAGTCCTTTTCCATATCTCACACTTGTAGAATTGGTGCACTAGTTAATAACCTCTTAAGCTCGATGAATGCACTATCACATTCTTCTGTCCATTCATGCTTGACCCCCTTTCATTGCAAAGTGGTGATGGTTTTTTCTATTTTAGAGAACCCTTCCACAAATCTATGATAATAACCCGCTAGCCCCATGAAGCTTCTTACCTCATGATCATTTTTTGGCACTGGCCATTCCATAATGGCCTTTACCTTTTCTAGGTCCACAGAGATTCCTTCATCATAAATGATATGACCTAAATAGTGAATTTCTTTCTGGAAGAAGGAACACTTCGACAACTTCCCATACAATTTGTTCTCTCTAAGGCAGGACAACACCACTCACAAGTGTTCCTCATGTTCTTTTTCATTCTTGGAATAGATGAGGATGTCATCTAGAAATACTTGTACAAAATGGTCTAAGTACTTTCGGAATACACCATTCATGAGGCTCATGAATACGGCTAGATCATTGGTCAATCTGAAAGGTACTACAACGAACTCATAATGCCCAAACTGAGTTTGAAAGGCATTTTTAGGAATATCTCCTTCCTTAATCCTTAACTAGTTATACCCTTATTGCAAATCAATTTTTGAGAATACCGCTGCTCCTTTCATCTTATCAAAGATATCATCTATTTGTGGCATTGGGTATCTATTTTTCACTGTAGCACGGTTCAAGTCCCTATAATATATACATAGTTGTAAGGAACCATCCTTCTTCTACACAAAAATTACTGGTGCACCCCAAGGTGAGACACTGGCCCTTATTAGCCCTAAGTCGAGTGGCTCTTTCAATTGCATCTTCAACTCACAAAGTTCTGGCACTGTCATCCTATACAGAGTCTTGGAAATTGGTTCTGCACCAGGTTTTAGCTCAATAGTAAAATCAAGTTCCCTCTCAAGAGGAAACCCTGGAAACTCATTCAGAAAGACATCCTTAAACTCTGACAATATAGGGTACTGATTCGAGGAAGGTCCTTTCCTTTCATTCACTACTTCCACTACATAAAGTTGAAACCCTTGCCTCATGCACCGCTTAAACTTCATAGTTGAGATAAAGCGTAGAGACACCTTTCTCCATACACCGTGGATCTCTACTGGCCTTCCTTAATCATCAACATAAATCACCCTTTTTGCGAAGCACTCTACCATAGCTCGATGGGATTCTAACCAATCCATTCCAATGATTAGGTCATACATCCCGAGAGCAGTGACGTATACCTTCAACCTGATAGTACACACTCCCAGGTCTACTAGAAAATTATCAACGCTAGGTCCTACCTCTTGTTTTCCCCCCCAAGCCATCTCGACTTTTTTAAAGTCATCGTGCTCATAGGATGCCAGCCCACTCTTTTCTAATGCAGATGGTAAAATGAAACTATCTGTAGCACCAGAATCAAATAAAATTTTAACATTGATATGATTTAGTGTACCTGACGAATCCACCACTGTGGATTGATGTTCTACCTAGCGATTATTAACCACTGCATAAATATGGTGGCTACTACTTTCTATTCCCATCGAGGCCTTTCCTTCTCTATGTACAAATCCTACTTGCAACTCTGGGTAGTCACGCTGGTAATGGGGTCCTCAACATCCCCAACATGTAACAAGAGATGGAACCTGCACACTGCTCTGTGATGGTCTATGAAATGTGTTCCTTCCCCTGGAACCCCTACCCCTACTAGATGCTCCCTGAGAAGGTCGTGGACTTGCCTGCGTCATTGGTGATGACTAGGATGTTGCACTCACTGCCATTGAAATACCTGTGGCAAATTTCCTTGGTGCGACTCTATTACCATAAGGAGGTGGCCTAGAGATCCCTCCCCTGGAGAAGGTCCTAGGGGCTTTCCCCACAAATCCAAGATGATGTGGAAAGGTCGATCTCATACCTCTATTTAAGCTCATGTGTTCCTCAACATAATGTGCATTTTCAACTACTTCTGCTACTTAAGACAGTTTCCAAATCTGTACCATGGCCCTTATCCTAAGGTTTAATCCATAGACAAAGCGTTATGCCTGTCGTTGATCATTATCCATGTACGAAACATATTTTACCAATTCCATGAACCTGATCTTGTACTTTTCCATGGTCCTGTTTCCCTGTACTAGAGCATGAAATGCTCCCACCTGTTGTTCCTCGTAGCAAGCTGGTAGATATTTCCTTCATAACCTTTCCTCAAAAAGTTCCCAAGAGACGGTGTTTGGGGTAAGGTACAACTTCCTCTCAAGGTTTCCCCACCAATTCAAGGCACTGCCCCTCAAGTGAAAGATCGTTATTTTCACCTTTGATGTGGAAGCATAGTCTCTTAAAGAGAAACACCGTGTCATTCCTTCCAACCATGCTTCAGCACGTTCACTGGCACAGCCCCTGACAAACTCTGGGAGTTTGATCTTCTACAATTCTCTAGTGATGTCCTCGGGTGGAGGCCCTACCCTTGAATCCCTCGACGCTTCAGGGTTAACCACTCCAGATGGTGGGGGTTCTACTTTGACATATGTTGGTTTATGCCCCTTTAAGGTCTCATTAATAGCTTCCAAAGAGTGAAAAATGAGAGATAATTCAGGCGATGGTGGTGGCGGCATTGATAGTCCTTGCGACGATGCCCCTCGACCTCGATTTCCTCAGGTCCTAACCATCCTGTATAATTGAATGTCAATCAACCAAATGTTTGTCAGAGAAGAGTCTAAGGCAATTCATATCCGTGCATCTTATACTTGAAAACATAGGGTTAGGCGTAAGTTTTTTTTTTTACTTGTCTGTAAACAGACGTTACTCTCTTTAGGGTAAGTGGCCAGGTCAGGGTTACAGCATCTAAGTTGAATGTCTTCGCCTAAGAAAACTACTAACTCTCTCACCTTGGTAGCTATGCTAGCACTGTACCACACTCGTCAATTCCTCTAACTTACCTTCTTAGTGCGCATGAAGCCCCCTCCCCCTTATCAGGGTTTAAGTCCTAATTTTTTTTTTCGTTTAAAACATAAATTTAATTTTTTTTTTTTGTTTTATTATTAAACAATTTAAAATTTAAACAATTTAAACAAATTAAAATTTAAACCTAAATTAAACTATAATAATTTAAAAGAATAAATAAAAATAAAATAAAATAAACATAAAATAATAATAATTAAATGCAAATAATATATAATTTTTTAAATAATTAATATTTTAAAAATTAAAGTGGGGCAGTGGGTCCTTGCATGAGGCCACGTGCCCCCCCCCCCGGGATCTCATCCCCCAAAACCCTCTCTTCACATAACCCTCCTTCCTCTCTCTTTTCCACTCTGCATAACGCTCCTGGCGACAGAGAACCCATGCGTAGAGGAGGTGCTGGTGTGGTTGGCCCTTGCGGACTTCCTTCGTGAGATTTCCTCTTCTAGCTCAAGGCTTGGGTAAATGGTCTTGGCCGGATGTGTTGAGCACTATTTCCTCCGTGGGTTTCTCCTTCGTGGCTTGCCACTTGGTCGTTGGGCTTTAACCTGTATTGTGCACTTGATGTTTGGTTTGTATTGAGACTGTTGGGTGCTTGACTCGTTGTTTGAAGTTTAGCTCAGAGATTTAGATATTGGGCATGTACCCAATATATATATTTTTTTGTGCTTGTGTTTGGCGTTGGCTTGTATTTTGGCTTATGGGATTCGTCCCTAGGCTGGGGCGTGTTGATGAGTTGTGCACACCATACGACTCGCGGGCTGGGTCATGTTGATGATGGGACTTTGTCTAAAGCTCTGGCCTGGGTATCAGTTGTTGGACGTATTGTGCAAAACGAATGCCCCTTGTGGGATCTTCCTCATGGCTCAATGCGCTGGTATTTGGTTGGTAGGAATCTCTCCTTTCAGCACCTCGTAAGGGAGATAGCCCAGGACTTCAAGACCAATCTTAGGTTCGAGTCTTCTGTTGAGGTGGCATTGCAAGAGGCGACGAAGGCCTACCTGGTGGGTCTGTTCGAGGACACCATCCTGTGCCCCATCCACATAAAGAGGGTTACCATCATGCCCAAATACATCCAGCTTGCTCGTTGTATCCGTAGAGAGAGGCAATAAGTCTTTAATTACATATTCTCGTGTCTACCAAAGGTGTGTTTCCACACCACCATTTGCATCAGCTTCAAATTTGTTTCCCTGCCAAATTCCCTCGCCCATTTCCTCCATTTTCATTCTCCTCTTCTTGCCTGCTTGTTTTATAATAAGTTAAGAATTGAATTGGGTAGAAGGGTGATTTCTTCGATGCAATTGAAGTTAAATCCCAAGTTTCTTGGCAAGCCTTGACATGGATGGAATTTTTTATTGTTTGCTCCGAGGATGATATTGCCATTTTTTTTTTTTTTAGGTTGACTGCTTGAAATATTCTGCTCTGTTGGTTTCTTCTTTATGAATACCCACATGTAATTTGACAATGCCTGTATTGGTCTATATCCTTTTTCAGCTCGAAGTTTTCATCTTTAATTTAAAAGATTCTTCTTGGTCCTTTTCGTTTTCTTTCAAAACCTTGGCTTGATTAGCTTAATTACCCTGATTTTTTTTGAGGGGCTAGTTAGTTCAGTTGAGTCTCTCCCTGTTAAAGACTCTGGCTCTTAAATCTTTAATATATCTTACTTTCTACACTTAACTTGCTGCTATATTAAGGGTATCGCTTCGAGATTAAGGACATCAGGGTCCATATTTTCTTATATTTAATTTGGAACTCGCTGAACCCATTATAGGAAATACTGATCTTCTTGTTTGGTTGAAGTCTTACACAAATATGTTACTTCCAATTCAAGAGTTGATTGGATCTTGCCGTTTTTAAAGCATCTACTACATTCACTCTCTTATTTTTTTAGAAACCTTATGACACTTTTTTCTTTACAAATCTTTCATAAGGTGCGTCTCTTTAAAAAAAAAACATTAATAATTATATATACATTTTTTTTATACATTTAAAGTGGTTTCTATTTTCGAGTGTTGAAAACGCATTTCACACAATAATGATAAGCAACTTTTAATTTGGTAGATATCTAATGCTTCTTTTATGATGTATTTCTTTGTCCTTTGTAGGTGAAGGTTCTTACAAGTAAACATGTGGTTTGGTGGCTGAAACCAAGATGGGAGGATGGAACAGAACTCCAGGACTCCTTCCTGCTACATCTTAATCTATTTCATAATTCTTATTAGTGTTTTCAGGGTTATTCAAGGGTTTATTAGTGGAAATTTTAGTGTTTTCTGGGTTGTTTCAGGTTTATTTCTAGTTTGTTTCAAGTTTATTTCTAGGGTTTCTCATTTATAATTTTACGGTTTTCTAGGTTGATGTAAAGGGTTTTAATAAGGGTTGTAGGTTATGAGTTGTTTGAGGGAACAATTTTCATAACCTTCAATCATGTGAGTGGTGAAGCCCAGGTTTCAGTTTTGAAACCGGGCTCTGATACCATGTGTAAGGTCTGTCCAAACAGAGTCTTATAAAACATAAATTTAAATATAGAAAAACTATCATAATTTACATTATGTTCTCTATTCAGCATAATATCAACTCACTCTTCAGCATAATTTAAAAATGAGAAGAATGATAATGAATAACATATTCATCATAATAAAAAGGAACAATATAACAATAATGAACAATGATAAMAATGATCATAAATACCTCAAAYTGATGTTGTTCTCCAACTTTGCCAAGCTGAATCTCTGCCCAAAACTGACTAACCTCCCAGCCAGATAGGAACAACCTATCCAGCTCCCTAGCCCCAGGATTCCTTACGGTTTCCTAKCCCCCAAGCCCAAAATTCCCAGCAACAGGTACCCCCTGTGAAAGTCCTTAAGTCTGTAAGCACAAAACAGTTGCAGAACAGATACACAGTCTCCACTGCCTCCTCCCTTCTTCTTTCCCCTTCCTCCAATATGAAAATATTACTCCAAACAAAAGAAGACCCCCTTCCCCAGTGTTCCCCTTTGCCTTATCTTCCTTTCCCCCCATTATTCACTGCCTTTTCCCCCCATTAAACCTCAAACACCTTATCCCCCCATTAAATCTCAACCACCTTATCCCCCCCTCCATAAATGGGTCCATTTACCAATACAATTAAATTATAAAATAAGTCTTTAAAAAAATCTAAATTAATAATTTATTAAACTAACATTTATTAAACTAATATTTATTAAACTAATATTTAATCCTCATAATTAAATAATTAATTAGGGTTGTTACAAAATTGATCTTGTATGAGAAATCTATGGTTGAATCAGTGCAAGGTAAAAATTTAGTACTCGTTTACTTCCAGAGGGCACAACTCCTTGCTCAAAATCCAATTTAGGGCACATAAGGAGTCTATGGAAAACTAATGAACTATATAATACAATCATGGAGTTAGATTGACAATCTGTCTACTTACAAATGCACATGAAGAGAAAGAAGACATATGTAGCATACATGGTTAAAAATGGAAAACAATCAAAACTTATGCGGGGCATAACTATCATCCCAAAGCCTAGACGAAGGTGAAATTTTGACAAGTCATTCATAAGGTAGCCATGAAGATACCGAATTGGGATTCTGTCAAAATTCCAAAGGAGTTGGTGTTTGATATTATTTTTCACTTGGGAGAAGGTGCACAAGAGAAGTAAAGTGGGAATATTCAATTGACCATAACATTATGCTCATATCTCAGAAATGGGTAAGCAAATAATCGATGGAAAGGTCTAGACAAGAAGAATCCATTAATCAATATAAAAAAATCATTTGAGCCATGTAAGTTACAGTCAACTCAAAGGAATATGAATGGTGGCATTAAAGATAAAAAACAATTTATGCATTCTTTTTCCATATATGTGTATGTATGTATTTTTGTCTGACATAATTTTTATTGCATGGACATTTTTTTGCAGAATTAGAGGTAAAGAAAAAAACTTTGGCTCTTATATGAGAAATAGAGTTATGGAACATGCCCAAGGATCTTACATCGATGGGGAGGAGGTTAGGGGTCTACATGTCAATATGTAAAATACTAAGACAAAGTCTAATGGAAGAAGAGGCAAGTAGGAACCTATAACTATTGGCAACATATAAAAGTGCAGACCTATAGGGAAGATAATGAGGAGAATACGAAATATGAGGAGGGGATACTATACAGTGTGAATATGTTGCATAGAAAATAAAATAAATAATCTATCACAAATCAAGTGGATAGTGCTAGACATGTGACAACATCCAGATCCCATAGTAGAAGGGATGAGCAAAGGAATGGCAGACAATCAAGTAGCATGAGAAGGCATCATCATTACCTAAAATAATCCAATAGAAGAGCTCATGCAAGTTCAAGTCCAAGGAGAAGCTCATGAGCAAGATGAAATCAAGAAAATAAATCCATAAACTTTCAATGGTCATTAGAGGAAGGGGGAAGAGGTTGAGGCATGGCTGTTGGAAATGAAGAAATACTTTTAGTTGCATGATTATATGTTGATTTGTGACAAAATATTTGCATCCCCACCAGTATTTGGGCCCGATTGCCACTAACTAAATGAATTGTTCTAAGGAGAGCAACTTGTCCATCTACGCTAGACCAAATCCTTAATGCAAAATTGTTCTAATAAGCTAATGAAATCCTATTGTAATACACAATTGGTGTCCTATTGTTACAATAGCAGAATCAATTACATGCATACAATTCAATTTGCACAATAATAATAGTTCTTATTTTACATAATCAAATCATACTAGCATACATACTTGTTTCCATATAGATGACCACAAATATGTTCATGTAATCATAATTGTCTCCTACAAATGAAAATTGATAAAAGTGAAAAAATGAAGGCATTTGCATATAATAATCAACAATAGTGCAACATTGTATAAACAAATCATGAATTTTCTTGCCCTTATTTTTCTTTAAAGAAATAGTTTGTCCATAGATATAATAACAAGTAGAGAGGATTCTCATCCACCTTTTAGCCTCATAAATACTTATACAACACTCAATTTTGACACTCAATTTTGGTTCTCCATCCCCCCTCCCCACATTTCATTACACAAGACTTCCTTTTATAAATTAATAAAGATTGTTGGACTTCCTGATTGGGGAATTTTACACTGGAATTACAACTTCCACCTATTCCCATCCCTTTTACATTTTGGGTCTTCCCTAGGAATTTTACACTGGAATTACAACTTCCACCTATTCCCATCCCTTTTACATTTTGGGTCTTCCCTTTATAGGATAAACATAGAAAATCTGTACCTAGTACTCTTTCTTATTTTGTCTTCCTCAATAAGGTGAGAAATTAAATATTTGGTGTGTAATTCCACCTATTCCCATCCCTTTTACATTTTGGGTCTTCCCTTTATAGGATAAACATAGAAAATCTATACCTAATACTCTTTCTTATTTTGACTTCCTCAATAAGGTGAGAAATTAAATATTTGGTTGTAAAGGGCATCGTTCTTGAAAATTTGGTATAGATGTCAACCAAAGACATGAAAACATGTTCATTGATAGTGGGCCTCTTACATTTTCTTCTGGAATTTAGTTGGTCGAGAAGGAAACACAAGTATTTCTCTTAGCCTCCTTCTTTTGTGAACATGAATAGTCATCGAGCTTTGTGCTTTTGCCTACCTCAGCTACATGGTCAAAACTTGGCCATTCATTTTGATTTTGATGGATCTTAGGTCGGACTATGTAGTACTACCATCTCTACTACTTGCGAAAAAAAATTAATACCCTCCTGTGTTTGACGTTGTCGAATCCTAATGGTTCCTCCAGATGGAAATAATCAGGAGAGGGAGTAATGATGCTTTTCTACCCATCATCTGTTCTTTAAATAAGTCTAATGAGATACTCCAGATAATGTGATGATGGAACGAGAGGAACTATATCACTACTAAACTTTAGGTTTCCCACTGAAGTGGGTGATTTTCCTATCAAATATCCATTAGGCATATAATATTTCAGTGTTCTCTGTATTACCTCTTTCAATCTAAAATCCTTTGCATGTTGTTGATATATATTTCATTACAGACTTTAATCCATTTGCTTTATCCATTTTTGGGTATAATAATCTTCCATCAGTTTTCACGAATGGTGACCAGCTTGCCCGTATCCCAATCTATCATAATATTTTCTGGAATCCTGAAAAGACAAGACAATTATTATCTTTCATATCACATTACACAAATCCTTTATGATACGACCTTTATTTAGCATGATGCACTATACTGTCTTTGTAATTCAATTAGTTTGTGGCGATTTGACTCCGATGGTCGTATTAAATGACAACTTTAATGATATGCATATATGAAAAGATCTTACCACTGATTGTCGTAGGTTGAGATTTTGGAACATCCTATATTGTAAGAGGGTTTGCGAGACTCTGGTATAGGTTTGCGGAACATTTTACAATACCAAAATCGAGTGAGGGGTGGACTCGATACACTTTGCAAAGATGAGCTCAGAGATCAATAATGAAGGGTTTACATTCATGAGCTATTGATTTGAGGGTTGCGGGGATGTCGAGCTTCATGCTATTACTTTGGTTGGAGAAAACCACAAATTTTTTCCAGCACATTTTACATTCTGCGAGTTTGCGGAATAGTCACATCATCAGTTTTTCAAATGATCCTAATTGGAAATCATTGCAAGAAGGGTCCCACCATTTTTTATAATAAACATATGGTTATTAGGTCTCCTAAGCATAATTACTTGAGATGCGGGGTTGTGAACATGACATGAACTTCGGCATGGATGGTTTCCGCAGAGGTATGTCAGTGAAAGAATTACCCGCAAAGGGAGAGTTCGACAAAGGTGAGGATTATAAAGGGAAGGTATACATGGTTTTTGGTATGTAGATCATCAGGATATTATATATCCAAGTTCCTTTATTCCTCGAAAAACATTGATGCCTGCAACGATTTTTTTCATAGGTTGTA
>JASDQU010105463.1:287115-302409 GCA_032191745.1 Picea mariana | reverse complement strand
TGTGAAATTCCTCCGAAGAGAAAATTTCCACAGTTATATAGGACAGTGATCTTAATACGAAATGTTTTCAATAGTCAATAGTACAATTGACCTTTCTCATTCACAAACATACAAATATAACTATTTGTTTCTGAAGCACCTAAATACAACAAGAATCAAGAGTTTACATTTTTTTTCTTTTTCTTAATAAAACTCCACACTTAATAAACACACAAAACTTAACACATAGATCCCTTCATCGATTTAAGAGACTGAAAACCTCGACATGTGGTTGCGACTGATACATCAACCAATCTGGCAGTAAATCTGAAAGAATTTAAAATATGTTGAAGTATCGCCCTGAGTGGCATCCTTACAAGCACGCTGACATATTTCATTAACATCAGCTCCACTGAACAGCAGCGGATTGATAGCAGTAAATCGTCCACAGCTGCTCTATTTCTTGACCGCGGTGCAAGGGTTTGGCAACCTCCAATAGATTGTGCACTCTAATTCTCAGATCTGAGCAGCAGCGATCTGGTCACGCGCAGCGATGACTCCTTCACGCTCTACCTCCGTTTGATTTGCTTCGAATCTGGCAGCAGATCTGGCAGTGGTTCTGTTTATATCAGCCACTAAACACAGGCTCATCTGCAAACAACGATCACTCAAACAAAACTTTCTACTCTCACCTATGTACAGGGCATCTGCTCTCAATCTCTTATATTCCAGCCCCTCTCGTAGAGAGTCAGGGCTGTCCAAGCTCTGATACCATGACAGAATTTAAGAAAGCAGAGGCACACAGAGCTTGCACAGGAATAACACAAATCTATTTTGTATTACAATATCTTAAGAAATCAATACATATATAGCAGCAGAGCAGGTTAAACAGATTCCGATATAAACGGATCTGAACCGCATACATTCAATTTTTCCATTATTCTCTAACAGTAAGTTTACCACAGATGTCGGATGAAGGATTGAGAATCTTATTTTACCAAATTTGGCCTTTCTTTGTTTTCTCATTGTTCCATTCGATATTAATCATTTCTTTGGTTAATTGAAGGATATTGACCCTTTGAATTTATTTAGAGAGAATTTGTGACATCGTAAACAACAATGAAACTCCAACAATCCTCATATATCAAAAAGGAAATCAATGATTGATTAATACAACCTCTAGGATACCAAAACAACACTCGATGTTAAGCAGAGTTCCAATAGAGGTTTCCTTGGGAGCACTCTCAAAAATTAGAAGAACAATATCAGTATTGCACAATCAACAAATGAATTTTTGAGAGTAGGTATAATTTTTAAGAGTAGGTATTACTTACATCCATATCTCCATGGTTAGTGGAAATGTAGATATGTTGGTATTGTGGTTAATTTAGACTTTTAAGATGGGTACGGGAATCCTTTTCTTCGGTGCATAAAATAAAAAAAATCAAAGGAGAGTTGTTTTCACCACAACATTATCCCTCAACGGTAGTAACAAGAATTGCAACCTACCACTTCCAAGGTATTGGCCAAGCATCAACACCTTCCCTTTTTCTTGTAAAATCTTTTCTTCAAGAAAATGGGACCCCTCCTTTCTATCATATCCTCTTGACTCAAAATTTTTAATGAATGTTAATTTTTTTTAAGCTCTTTGATCAAGTCACCTAAAGTCACCTAATTTGATCAAGTCACCTTTTTTTTTAAGCTTCGTTTGGTTGAATTTTTGTTTTCAATATTTAGAAAAATATTTGAGAATCAATTTCTTTTAGCTTCGTTTGGTTGAATTTTTGTTTTCAATACTAGAAAAATATTTGAGAATCAAGTTTTAGTTATCCCATAAGTTCTTCTTAACCCCTTCGGTATGTACCATACGAGTTCCAATTAAATCCGTTAGTACACTGGAGGACTTTCCACAGTCTTTCTAAACACATAACTGATAACCGACAAGCATAATACTAACTCCTACTTAATTAGAGGAGTTCTTATGAACTCTACCGGTTGAACTGGAGGACTTCCTCGAAACAACTCCAATGCTTTAAGCACTTGACTGGTGTAATTCATGTTAAATCCTCTGAAACGTAAAACCGGACGACTTAATTTTAACCCCTCCATTTCAACCAGAAGAGTTATTAAGAACTCCACCTGTTGAACCAAAGGAGTTCGTAGAATATTCTCTGATAAGTATGTGATAGACCGATGAACTTTTCACGATCCCTCTGATTCACATAAACAACTAAGGGACTTCCCGTTAACACCTTCATTGTTTACCAGAGGTCTTTCAACCAACATTTCCTATGTACATTGGAGCTCTTTCGAACATTTCCTCCGGTAAAGACTCTAATACCCCCACAACGATATAGAATTGTGTGTCATTCCTATAAAAGGGGTGACCTCACTTCATTTATATTATCATTTTCTTAGTTCCTAAGAGGAAAGGAGCGTCGATTGACTAAACTTAAGTCTCATTCCATTTGTGAGAGATTTCATTAACTTGATTGTCCACGTGTCATTTCATTTGCTAGGTAATCCGTAGCTCCACACTCTTAGTGTTTTTACATTCTACAAAGGCTAGGGTTAGGTTTTATTTAGGGTGGAAAAAATCATGCACGGATCCATTAGATTTTCAAATCTCAGTCGCTCGCTAGCCATAGCATGACTATAGTCTTCAACGTAGACATATTTTGAATCCTAGGCTCTAGTTTTCTAACCAACTCTGCATACCATGGTTTTCACATTCGTTTTTCACTAATTGCTCCTAGGGTTCTTCGTAAACTTCCCAACCTTATCGCATCCATGCTACAACTCATCCTCTATCGATACTAGACGCCCTGATAAATCTTCCTCCCTGGGATTAGGGAAAACCATGTCCTTTTTCTCCCCCCAAATCATAGCCTATTTTCACATTCCCACGCATTGAGGAAAATCCCCTATCTTACCACAGATATGTCTCGAGTTTCCCGAGGATCAAGCCCTTTCCTCATATAAAACTTAACCAAATATTCAGAACCAGAAATCACAAAGTCGACAAGGTTAATGTGATCACCTCGAATGTAATTAAAAACCTCAACAATAACTCCATCGATGTAATCGAAAACCTTCCCATGAAATTTCCTGGTGTAAACCGTTAAGGTTTTTGCTAACTGGACCGACATCAATTCTTTACACAGACGGAGTTGTTATGAATTGTTCTGATTCACTCTAGAGTAGTTTCTATTAACTTATCCGATATGTGTTATCTCTCATCAGTGCACTTAAAACATCACCTCCGGAAGTATACTGAAGGACTTAACATGAACTTGTCGGACAATACTGGTTGACTTTGAAGGATTGGCTCCGATGATGACCTTGCAGGAGAAGTTTCCATTAACTTCTTCGATGAGAATTTTAACCACTTACAACCTTGGTAAGAGCTACTCCATTCTTAATTGATGGAGTTACCACCAACCCCTCTAGTGTGCAACTGAAGCATTTACCGTATTTGACGCTAGTTCACTTGATTGTTCACCAAATATTAACCCATCTCCCTCAAACCTCCATAATGTCTCCGATACTCCTATCACCCTCAAGTGATGATCTACCTCCCAACATTAACATAAGTGATTCTTTAGGTATCTGGCATAGAGGTTTACATGGGCAGATTTGTCTTCAATATTCATTCATTACTCAACTGCTCATTCCTTATATTCTTATAGGGACGGATGTGTTCATGTTTAATTTTCTATCACCATTATTATTGATTTTATGCAATAATCGTGACTATGTTGTAGATTCAGAAATGTCTCTGCGAAAGAAGATCACAAGAAAAACACTTGTCGCAGACACTTTTGGTAGCGAAAGCACACAAGACGAAGAGCTTGATTCCGGAGGGGAAGTGTACGATGACACATCAGGACTCGTGGAAAAATGAGGAGACTCACTCAGATGGGGTGAAGTATTTCAAATGTTTAAAAGGAAGACATTCCAACTGGAAGTTGATGACCAAGATGAACTCCAAATATTCAAAAACATTTGGAGGTCTAGACTACATAGGGTGATAGATCATGTTGCAGTAATCCCTTGCGTAGATGCAGTAGCATGGATTCTCAAGTATGTAAAGTTGGAAAATAGATATGTACTCAATGCAAGGGGAGATCCCATAACATCATTCAAGGTGGTGGTGGTTGATCTAGAAAAATATTATCACCTCGAAAAGGCAACTCGAAATTTGGATGAGTAACTCCTTAATAGATTCAAGGATAAAGTAAAATACTTGTTCAATATCTAGTACAAGCCAGACAAATATTTCAATCATAGGCCATCTAGTGAGGATCCCACCATAACACTGAGAATTCCCTATCAATATATGGTGGAGATGCTCTGTAGGTTGTACAGGGCCTGAGATGCTTCCAGATTCACTCTTTCCTTAATGCCATGAATCCATTACCATGCACATAAAGGGTCAACATTCGATTGGGATGAAATCCTATCAACATTTTTTACATAATCTATCACATATGTGAAGGATACCAAGCTGGAGACATTTCCAAATTTTCACATGTCATCATATCTATTGGTCATCATGTGCATGTAGCACAAGTATCCTAATATGGGTTGGGAATGGCTACTGAAAGTCCATACACATTTACTTCAAGGTGATATGGGACCACAAGTACAAGATGTAATACCAAAATATATGCGATCAATTCTCCGCACCCTTGTATGAATTAATTTTATGTGTTTGAGCCTTGTTCATGATGGATATAGCACTAGAAATAATCAGAAAGATTGGGTAGTAGTACCTAATGGAACATCAGACATAGAAAGATTGGGTAGTAGTACCTAATGGAACATCACACATAAATCACGATATATGGGGCCCCCAAGGCTCCCTAGATATGGGGCCACCGAGGCTCCCCATTTACTTCCAATATTTGTCACAGATAAAGATGTCGGGATTGATTAATAACAACTCTAACARGTGAGTATAGAAGAGGGAAGCCTAAAGGAATTCGAGACGTGTAGCATCCGTGGCCATGATACAAGAAAATTCTACCTTTAATACCATTTAATTAATAATAATTTCTTGCATATGCAACAATATGSAGAAGTAACAGTATACAATGATCTGTGTATACATATACAATTTCAACAACATAGTAAATACAATACACACAGTAAACAAAACAATATGTAAATATAATTATGGAAGATTGTAATTAACATAATTATAGAAATTATACAACATAATAGTACTCATTATAATAACACATATATACTTTTGTAAAAACACCAACTGTGTGCAGACCTTCCACTTTCCTCCCAACCATAGACCATACTACTCTTAACTCTTTGCAGTGGGTCACCCCCAAGTTGGTGTTGGAAATCCACTTGGGAAAAGGAAGATTATGCCAGGATAAGTTCTCTCTAACAGCATAAATGCTCAGACTCAGTGCCAAATCTAGCAGACATCCTACAATCCTTCATTCCCAACATGCCTCTCCCACCCTAGGAAGTGTTCCCCTTCTCTGCTTACAATCATTTTTCTACCCCACTTCTCTTTAAGGGATTCAACAACAAGCCCAACAGGAAGTCTAAGAACCCTTCATTTGCATCTTGGCTCCTTAGGAGTCAATTCCCAACAGTTCTCTCACTTGAAGAGAGTGTTCAAGGGCCTGAAAACCGACCTCTTCCATAACATACTGGCCTAACAACTCACCTCTTAAATAACACACAAGCTTGACAAACCAACTATTCAATAACACAAGGGCCTGACAACTAGCGTTTTCAGCTCAAAATACAAGGTCATTGGCTAGAAAAATATCCCACGTATAGGTATGGAGATGGAAACAATAGTTTAAGGATGGTAGAAGAGGATAATGTCCCAATGAGTGAATGGATGATGAAGTAGTTATAGGAAATTTACTGAACTTTTTTTTTTTTTTTTTGCATGTTCGAAACTTGTCACTTGTCATGTTGGGAAATACATTTTCCCCATCTTGTCCCCACCTTATCCCCATTTGGTTGATATGTTCCTCCTCCATAGGAACCTAGGGACTTATGATAATACATTACATAATTAGACTTTAGGAAATATTATTATGTTATTTTCTTGGCTTAAGTCCCCTTGACTTATCCCCTCTTCCTAGACTCTTATCCCCCTTTCCATTATAATGGAGTTCTATCCCCCCGTCTTTTTTTCCTAGATAGTCTGCACAGATGATGTATTTTATTAATAGTATGAATTTTTACATATTACAGTGATGGCTCACTACCCTTTTAACATATAGGATCTCTAGCCTAATAATCATATAGACACTCTGGCATGTAATATCCCATGTCACCAACCTATCGAACATATGTATAATTCCAATCGGTGATCAACCTGGGTTATTGCATTCCCCTCCCCATTATTTATGCATTGTCCTATGTGCATTATATACAATGTACATTTAAAATTCTTCAAAAAGCTCCATGGCTTTTCTTTTTAATCTTTTTATCCTTCTATTTCTCTTCTTTCAAGCACCATATTTATGTCTTCATACTTCAGTTGGAAGTCCTTTGTTCTATTCCATAGAGTTTATTGATGCATGAATTCAACTCACTATAGCCTTCTCGACCTGCCTCTTCCTTGTTGCACTCACCCTTCCAAGCTCATGCATGCTTTCACTGTTGCACAATCCTTCAATGATCCATATTGCTAAGGATTTCACACACAAGGAGAGCGTCAACTCATCTCTAGACCCCCACTAAGTATATGCATTGTTTGCAATCATAGGACTCAATTGTCCCAACAATATCCTTTCTTCCCAAGTATTCTATATTTCATAACCATCATCTCATATGTATCACACATATACAATGAACACGAGACAATATCATAACAATTTTACTTAGAATTCAAATTGTTTGTAGAAAGAAATTCAAATTTTTTCCCAAGTATGAGATTCCCTCTCATATTTCTTTGATGTTTTTGTAATAGGTATCACTCTTCAATTATGGATTTTAGAAGCTCCATACTTTAAACCACTTTTCCCTAAAATACTTCCATATTGCATTCAACCAAGAAGATCGTTAGTATTTCCTGTGAAATATAGTTTTATTGCAATAGCCAGAAATTTCACAAAGTGATCTTAGAATTATTCATGCGTAACAAATAAATCACTTATATATCATTCCATTTATTAATCATAGTGTAATTGTCATTCCCTGCACATTTATTAGCAATAACTAATATTTTTCTTCTCTATCCATCATTACCCTGTTTCCTTATCAGAGATTTCCTTTAGTCAATTTTCATGTGACTACTTTAACTTGCAACTCTCTTGTTGCAAGATCTAACAACTTCTGAAATGTTCTCAACTCCAGGAGTCAATAATAATTGTAGGATTTCATCTATTAGTATAATCATTTCTACTAAATATCACATATGCACATATTCACCAAAATGCATTCAAGCATAAACAACTCTATCATATATGGGTGAAACTCTACAACTTACACACTATGCATGAGTGTAACTCTTCATGCGTATCAATTCAATGAACCCTTGCATTGATTTCATATTTCCATTTCTCTAAGTTATGTATCCACCCATGGTCAATTTAAAGGTTTGGCCAATGCCTCGACAATTTCCCTTTGCTTGCTCAGTCATTTGGATGCCTTCCTTTTGGACCCAAACAATATAACAATAATATAATTATATGGTGTTGTTTAGTGTTAGCAAAAATGTTGCAATCCAAACATTAGTTATAAACAAGAATTTTTCATGGATACTTGTGTGGCACAAAATCCTTTCCATATCCAACCATGTCATGGTGTCATACATGACTAGTTATACTGGCATTCATTCCTGTAATAGGGTCATACCCTTTTATTTCTTTGGGTATTAACCCATAACCAACAATCCATGACATGTTATTATATCACATCCATGCATTAAAAAACTGACAACTTTTATAATTATCACAGGCCTTCAACCTTTACCACACCTAGGGGTATCTTATTTCCATTAATGCATTCAAATTATACAATAATTTCATTTTATAAAATAACTTCTCATTGAGGAGATTCTTACCTAAATTCCCTTCAATAATTATGCAGCATACATTTATAAAATGCATACATGCATAATTTCCTTTAAATATATTTTATGTTATTGTTGATGTTTTGTAGCAGTGGGAGGTAAATCTTCCTGAAAATAATTTCTTAGATAGGAAGATTCAAAAAATTCAAAGGACTACCATTGACCATTTGAAGAATACCCCAGAAGAGAAGTCGACCCCACAGGAAAATAATAAAATGAAAAAAAAAATTCTAGGAAGAGAAGTTGGCCCTAGTAAAGTGACTTGAAGACTATAAATAAAGGGATACACCTTGCCATTTGACACACACTCACACATCTCTCTAACTCAAGAAAATAATTCTCAAGTCCAAGGCAAGGAAGAAGATGCAACTATTGCAATTTCTAGGGTTTCTATATTGGGAAGTTCATTGGAAGAGGCTAACTACTCTAGTACTCTTGCTAGGGTTGCTACACATCATATTTCAGAGTTTTGCTTATCTTTCTAACCTTGCTAGGGTTTTAAATGAAGAAGAGATAAGTACTTTTTTATCAGGGTTGCTTCATTATTTGTTTTTCTCTTATGAATATAGCTTGTTCATGGCTATATAGTGTTATCATAAATGTTCTCTTGAAGGAAAGTTGGTTGGGTTTTTCCTCAAGTTTGGGCTTTTCCTTGTATAATCTGTGTCTTCTTGTGTTTTTTTATCTACTTGTATATCCTTATTATATTTCCAGTATATGGTATTTGAATGTTAGAATAATATGAAATTACTCTGGTAAATCTATTGCTACTGAAAATTTAAGAAAATCTAACATGATTTCAGAGCTTGAGGTTTGAAGCTAGATTTGACCTAGCACAAGACACCAACAAGAACACACATTATCAATCATTGGGGTTCTCTAGTGCTAGCGTTGATGATAAAATTGTACTATAAAACTCACCTAGCCCTAGAACATGTCCTAAAACCCTAGCGTTGACTTTTTAAGAAGGTTGAATTTTTGGGATTTTTCAAGCCTAGAGTTTCTACAAGAAAAAATGATTACTAGTTTGATAGTTGAAGATGAGTTGGATGGAGTAGAAAATTTAATATCATGGAATCGTGAAATAATTCTCATTCTATAAGAGAATGATCTCTTGTATAATTTCCAGTAAGTTGTCTCATAACCAGAAGAGGAAGAGGTCAAGGGAAAACATAAGAAAAATGATATCAAGGCCAAGAGGATCTTGACAGATTCAATGAAGGACCACTTGATTCCTAATGTATCAGAATTGAAGACACCAAATGATATGTTTAATTACTTAACAAGATTATATGAAATCAAGGATACAAGTAGGAAGATAAACCTAAGGCATCAACTCATAAATGTGATGATGAACAAGTCAAATTTAGTGTCTACCTACTTCATGAGGATTTTTCAGATCAAGGATCAACTAGAATCTATTGGAGATTCAATGGATGAGGCAGAGCTTTTGAATACAACTCTAAATGCATTTCCTTCGTCTTGGGATGCATATGTTCAAGGAATTTGTGCAAGAAGGAAATCACCTAAATTTGAAAAGATATGGACATAATGTGTCCAAGAAGAATCAATATTGACATCTAAGATGCATAAGACCAATGTTGAAGAAAGCAAAGATATTTATTCTCATGTAAAGAAAAGGAAATAAATAAGAAACAACAATCCGAAGAAAAAACAGAAGATCGGTTCCAGATCAAAAGAAGGATATATCTAAGATTATATGTTTCAACTGTCAAAAGTTGGGACACTTTGCTTACGAGTGTTCTCAAGGGAAAGCAAAGAGAAAACATAATGCACATGCAACACATATGGAGGAGTCTACATATTAAAAGAATACAATGGAAATAAAATATGAAGAGTATTTCTTTATCTCATCTCTCAGAGGTACCATCACTCAAGGAATTGATATTTAGCTAGTGGACATTGGTTCTTCCAAGCACATGTCTAGTTTCCAAAATTCTCTTACAAATTTGACAGAAAATAGTTCATCCCTTCAAATGGAACTCGGAGATGATTCTAAACATGAAGTAAAAGAAGTAGGAGAAGCCTCCTAACATATTGATTCAAGTAAGTCTATTTCAATAAAGGATGTATTGTTTGTACAAGGTTTAAAGAATAATATTCTCTCTATCTTTGTTTTAGAATATCGAGGCTTCATAAGAGCTTTTGTTGATGGCCAAGTCCTTCTATGGCCTAAGTGTTCAAGTATATATTTAGCTACTATGATTGGTGTATGAGAGGGAGGATTGTATAAGTTAAAGGGAAACCCAACACAATCCCTTGTACACAACATTATTAGATCTAGTGAGATATGGCACCAAATACGTTCTCACCTTAACCATAGAACCTTTCCAGTTTTGAGAAAGATGGTTACAGGTATACCATATATGCAGGTGGAGCATGATGGAGTATGAAAAGCATGTGTTCTTCCAAAGAATTCCAAGGGAATTTTTCCAAGCAGTGATAATAGATTGAATAAGATATTGGACATTATAAATTTAGATGTATATGAACAAATGAAAGTACTATCTCTAGAGAAAAAGGGATTAAGAGAGAGATGAAAACTCCCTACATACCCCAACAGAATGGGGTTGCAGAGAGAAATAACAAATCAATTGTAGAAGTAGCTAAAGAAATGATCCCTGACCAGAACATACCCATGCATCTATGGGAAAACACATACATTATACTTGTATATGTCCAGAACATAATTCCTCATCATATATTGGGAAACAAGACACTGATGCAAACCCCCCTCCTCTCCTCAGGGATGCGTGACCTCTTGTTCAAGGATATTCAACTACCTGAGTTATATTATCTCTTAATGCCTTCAATAGACCCTGAACAATTAACACACAGGTCCCCTTGATGTTACCTACAGGTTCGGGTTACCCTCAACCCTACTCTCTGACACTTTTGGCAACACCAATCTTATGAGTGCTAGCCCTGTGCTAGACTTTTTCTCATACATGACCATGGGATGTGACTGTGAGTTAGCTCTTCGTAACTTCTGGCTTCAAAAATATTGTGACCTCCTTTCTCAGTTATTTTTGAAACTCTTTCCTCCAAATTCACGGATCTTTGTCGCCTGTCCACCTGGATCCAATGGTCCAGCTGTACTTCGGGTTTTTCAACTTCTCGAATAGTTCACCAAATCCACACACAACTTCTCTGGACCTCTATATCCTATATTTTCTAATCTGTTTCCATGTGCCCCTACGCAGCCAACAGTTCGGATCCCTTCACGACTTCACGGATTCACAAGAATGGTTATATGCTTGGCGCCAATCCTCCAAAGTCATTCTTACTGAACCTACTTATCCTCTACCACATCATTTCTTTCTAGCCGATGGTTGGGATCTCTTCACAGCTTCAGACTTCAGCTGTTTTCACGCTTCTACACTCCAAATCCTCTGAATCGTGAATTTCTAAAGGAAATCATGGTTAACCACCGTGAAAATTCTCTCAGATTTGACGGTATGAAATGATTTTGCTTCTCTAGAATGGATCTTGACTGCTCAACTCACATATTCTTAAAACTCATCCTTTTTTAAGGATTTCCCCTGCCCTCTTTTTGGAACTTATCGTTTCTTATATGTTTGGACCCTTTGAAGGGTTTCTTTAACACTTAATAAAAAATTGAATCTGTGCATGCCTTGCAACAGATATTTGCACACACTTCTGTGAGAAATTTATGAAACTACCCCTCCTGAGCTTCGTAGTCAAAAGACTCTGTCAATGCACGCCTTGCTAATGCTTTGCACTCCTTGCAAATAAAAGATTCAAGTTATCTCTTCTAAGCGGCTGAGTTGAAAAAGACTCTGTCAACGCACTCCTTGCAGGCAACATGCACTCATTTCATAATCTCTTGAAGAGAAACAAGTGAAACTTATCAAATATTCACCAATTTATACATTCAACAATATAAATCATTGATTTATGAAAACGCAAAATAACAAAGAACAAAATATAAAAATAAATTCTACCATTTTCTAAGATAGGCAAGCAATAGAGACACATGCATTTGGGTCAATATTTCTCTATTATATTCATCTAAACCTACATGATCTATATCCACATTCAACAACTTCTAACTAAATTTCAACAACAACAATACTCAACTATTTTGTAGCTACCCTCATGTTCAACAACCTCATTTGGGCATACAACATCTCTACTTATACCATAGGGATCTTAGGGTTCTCTCTGACTACGTATATTCTTGAAGTAAAATCTATCTACCACTTAAGTATTGTTACATTAAAATCTAGGAGTGAAACTCCCATACCTCACGCGATCGTTTCAACTTCCAAGCATTTTTTATATTCTTTAATCATCAGTTCAAAAATATTTGTAGGAAACACCATCTTTTAGAATCTCAACAATAATTCGAAAGGCACGTTAGGGCGTTGAGTTGTCTCTCTATGTGTATTTTGCTGATGATCCTCCTACATCATACTCCCTTGGACAAAAAAAGTCATGGAATCTTGTCCAAGAGTTCTTGCATTGAATTTCCATGCTTCTAGATATCATCTTCATTTACCCAACTGAAATCTTCTATTGGATGTCCTTTCCACTTTACCAAATACTCCAAATAAGTCTTTCTCCTGGTCTTCTTACTAATCCTCTGATCAATGATCATCTCCATATGTGGATTTTCGGCTACAGGCATTTTCTTCTCCCACTAGATCTATTTCTGATCTTTTGATTATTTTGTGTCATATTCCCTGTAAGGGTACAGGTCTGAAATGTTAAATATGGGTGATATACCCACATCCTTTGGAAGCTCTATCTCATAAGAATTGGCACCAAATTTATTTATGATCTTGCATGGTCCCGTCTTCTTCAACTTAAGTTTGTTATATGTCCCTATTGGGAACCTCTCCTTACTGAGATGTGCTAAGACTTGATCTCCTACTTCAAATTGAAGTTCTCTCCTATGCTAGTCAACTTTGAATTTATACTCTCTACTACTGTTATGCAATTGTTCCTTAATTTGATTATGAAGATTTTTGATTTCTACGGTGAATTCTTCTTCTCTAGAGCTTTTGAATTCACTCTACTCCATATCTTTCAATTCTTATACTCCTCTTGGTTTCATTATGTACACTATCTAGAATGGACTCCTTCCCATACTTATGTTCACTAAGTCATTGTATGCAAACTCTATTTGTGACAGAATTTGATCCCACTGGCTATGATGTTCAATGACCAAACTCCTCAACAAATCTCTTAAAATTTGATTTACAATCTCGGTTTGTCCATCCGTTTGAGGTTGATATGATGAACTAAAAGATAGTTTTGTCCCCATATTCTTCCATAATGTTCTGCGGAAATGACGAACAAATTTGGTGCTCCTATCTGAGACAATACTCTCGGGAAACCCATGAAGTCTCACAACTTCTTTGAAAAAAAAAATAGCAACGTGCGTTGCATCACTGGTTTTCTGGCATGGGATAAAGTGTGTCATATTTGAAAATCTTTCAACTACCACAAATATGTAATCAATTCCTCTTTGTGTCATTGATAATTGCAACACAAAATCCATGATTATTTCATCCCAAGGTCTATATGGAATAGTCAATGGCTGGTACAATCCAGTGTTGTGTTTCTTTCCTTTTGCATACTGACAAATATTACACGTGTTTACAAAATTATTCACCTCTGCTCTCATACCTGGCCAATAGTATGAATTTTTCAACCAGGAAAACATTTTCTCATGGCTGAAATGTCCGGGTAGACCTCCACTATGGTTTTCCTTCAACATATTTTGTCTCATTGAACACTTTGGTATGCACAAATGGCAACCTTTAAACAATAATCCATTCTGAATCATATACTCTGTCTACTGACTTTTGTCTCTGATCATAGGGTTCACACATGCTTCATATGCTTCTTTAAAATTTGGATCATCGCAATACATCTCCTCAAGGTGTTCAAACCCTAAGGTCTTCACATAAAATTCCTGTAGAATCAGGCATCTCCTACTCAATGCATCAACGAATTTGTTAGCATTACCAAAAATATGTTTAACGACAAAAGTAAAATTTTGCATAAACTCCATCTACTTAGCATGTATTTGATTTAATTTCTCCTATCTAGTTATGAATTGTAAAGTGTTGGTTGTGGAACCTGATTATCTTCATGATTCAGAGGTCTTTTACTTTCATCCATGTTTATACCCCATGAAGTATTTACACCCCAGAAGTATGTACACTCTTCCATGTGGGGGAGTGCAGATGGGGGGTATCCCCTATGTGGGGTTTGGGGGGGCTATCCCCCCAGTTGGGGGGTCTAGGGGCAAGCGGGCCCCTGAAGGAAAAAATGCCTTGTAAATGTATATTGTAATTTTATTATAAATATAGACTGTTCATTATAAGGTTGTAGATCTAATGATAGAGATTATGTTAGGGTTTTTTACCCTAGAAGGCAACCCTCTTTTATGAGGGAAATGTATTGCAGCTATGGTTTATGGAAAATATTGTATTATGAGATAGGATACTGTGAGAGAAAGAAAATTAAGTTACAACGGGTTTGTTGTAGGTTGTATCCCTTCATATGCTGGATAATAATAAAGGAAGGACCTGGCAATTTCTCTGGTGGACGTATCTCACACTGGGTGAACCACGTAAATATGTGTCTCTATTGTATTGTGTATCTTCTGTGTTTTGTTTATGCATTTGTTTTATTTTATTTCTCCATGGTTATGTTTTCCTAACAGCTGGTATCAGAGTGAAAGGTAACTCACAGGAAAAGAGGGTTCTTGGTTCGAGTGGGAGTAATGTCGGAAGATGGAAAGTTTAGGGTTGACAAATTTAACGGCCAAAACTACTAGTTATGGAAGATGCAGATGGAAGACTATTTATATCATAAGTATCTATTTCTAACATTGGGTGGAATATAAAAGAAGTCGACAGCTACAAAGGATGAAGAATGGGAGATTCTTGACAGAAAGGTTCTAGGAATGATATGGCCGAGTCTGGCAGCATCAATGGCTTTCAATATTTCCAAAGAAAAAACAACGAAGGGTTTGATGGATGCATTGGACAAATTGTATGAAAAATCCTCGACGTCCAATAAGGTATTTCTAATGAAGAGATTATTTAATATGAAGATGTCGGAAGGTGGGTTTATTGGAGATCATTTAAATGATTTTAATACGGTTACTAATCAACTAAGTTTTGTAAAAGTGGACTTTGATGATGAGGTCAGGGCTCTTCTAATCTTGTGCTCATTGCTAGAAATATGGAATGGCT
>JASDQU010105463.1:230128-244897 GCA_032191745.1 Picea mariana | reverse complement strand
CTCACAGATGCTCGAGTTGCAGGAATAATTTCTATGGGCCTATGGAGGCCAGTGGAAACTAGGGATCCATGGAGGAGGTTAGTATCTTAACAATATCTATGTTCTTCATTTATACATATTTATATAGTTTTTTGTGTATTTATTTCGATATTTTATTGTATGATTTTTTGCAGTTTCTACGCTTGTATAAAATACCCTCTACATCGATGTTGACAATTAAAATCACATTGAGGTTTTTGCCCGCAAAGAATTTCTAAATCCTATTATTATAAGCTAACAAGATAAATAATACTAGTAGGTGGGACCCCCTTGTAGATTGGAGATCAAATCTGGTTCTTATTTCATGGTTATGTTGATGTTCGACACTACTTACATGGTTGATGAAATCTTGGTTTTATTGATGATGGATAAGGCCTACTATGTGTTGATTCTAATTATGACAATTCAATGATGGATAAGGCATGTTATGTGTTTTTTCCGCTGCTCTAGGCTCCAATTTCATGTTACAATGGCCCATGTTATCCATTGTTATCATTGTTATATGTTCTTGGATTCATTACTGTGCCACCTACACAAGAGACATGTTAGTAATAATACATAAGAGCAGTTGAAAAAAGATAAAAGCAATGTAACAAGTGCAAAAGGAAGGAACCATACTATGCCCTTATGCTACACTACATGCACAATCGTTGTTAATCTTAGCTCACAAGTTAATAGATATGTGATTTATTGAGTTATTTGGAAACATAGTTGATATGCATTATTGTATAGTTGGAAATGGTAATATGTGATGTGGGTGGCACTCTTCGCAATTAGTGGATGCTGGTTTCAATGCATGGTTCAATTGAATGGATTAATGGATTAGTGGACTAGTGCATACTAAGGAATTGAATGAGTATGGGTGGAGGTGATGTGCATTTACTGCACGTCGCTCCTACTCCTTTCACTGGCTGACACCCTACTCAGGCTATTTTTCAATTGTGTTTTGTTGTGGTTAGACTCCGACTTTCAGGCAGAGGAAGAACCACTCGGCCAATCTCGCATTTTTAAGGTGCTTTTGGTTACATGTATGTCTTTATGCCATCCATGGTTCTGCTCTGGTTATGAAATAGATATTGGCTTGGGATGTATGGGTCTGTGATTTCCTCAAGTATGACAACTGTGTAAGTTTGTGATATTTTTCTGGAATGAATCGTTGATGGTTTTAATTGCAATAATGGTTGAAGTCATAGTGTGATTAGTCGTTCTGAGTGTTAGCGGTCATGAAGGCTCTCTGTCATCCTTGTTGGTTTTAGTTGGAGGGTTTCATTTGGCCTAGAGTGGTTGGTTGTCTCCACGCATTCATATCACCATAACCAGTCTATTGTTGTCATGGGGTTTACTGGTTTTGAAATTTCTTGTGTCACTGTGCATTGTTCCACTTGGGTATGGGTTGTTCATGCTACTAATGGTTGCACACTGGGTTATATTGCTTCTTCTCTGCTCTGTTCCATCTCAACGTTGTTAGTTGGTTGATTGGGGGAGCCACGAGGGTTATACCCTGCGTGTTCTAAGTATTGTTACAAGGAAAAAATGGACCCTTAATCCTTTACTCGTAGTCTCTCCTATCACGAGAATTGTCACCCTGTCTACGAAGTCATTTGTGATATACCTTGTCTGTGCACCGTTGGTCTCAGAGGTTCTCACATGATGATGAGAGTCGACTCCAAGTCCTTGTGTTGGTCCATAGAGAAAACCCTTGACTTCTCAAGCCCAAGTTTTGATGGAGGGAACTATTATGGCCTGTCGGGTATACTGTTGGTTGTTATGAGTTGTTGGTGTATGGTCAACAGTGTTCGATTTCTAGCTCGTCTCTGTTGATTATGTTGATAGTGGTGTTGGTTTTGGTATTTAGCCACTGCATTGGTTATTATGAAAATCAATTTGATAAACTCAACATGGTAATTTGGTTGATTGGAGAATTGGAGTGAATGCAGAGTCATTGTCCCTTACATTGTAATTGTTGAATTGTTAACCCAACATTAGTTTGCAACTGATTAATGCACAATGATGCTTCATGTGTAATGCATTAGTATGTGTGGGGATCCTACATCATGTTATGAGGAGTTAATAGTTCCTGTGATTGTGTATTGTAAAATTTCCATGGTAGTGTTGCAATCGTGGTGATTATGGTATGGCCATCCACTGTATATGCTATGGATATTATTGATTGCGCTATCAGAGATGGTCACGAGGTTTTAAACAACATGGTTTTGTTGTAAATTTGATCAAATTATGAGATGAGATCAAACTTACTATTGTTACCTCGCTATATTGATTGATAGCCCAACCTTGTGGATATTTAAATTCAGAGTATTGGGACCTGTACAGTCACAAAGATACTCTACATTTTTTCGAATGGTCTAGCATAGTATGAGTTAAAGTGGTGATTGTTGTTTGTGTTTTTAAATGGTAAGTCAGGATATTTTGCAATTAAAATATGGATCGTTGTGCTTGACTGTCCTCTATGTATGTTTAATGAATATCATGCATCTTAATGGAGATAAGCATGGGTGTTGTAGCAGTTTGATCTCATTACAATTTAATTGTTAGATGGAATTGAGGGATAAAATTGGGCATGCTTTTTGTGTCTGTGTTGATGGAAGGTTGTTGATTTTGATACTGGACAGAGTGGAAAGAAGTGATTGTTTACTCAATTGAGAATTTTTTTAAAATATTAAAATGGATAAATGAGAAGAAACAAAACTTCTCTATAGGTTGTTGTGGAATGAATATTATCTTGTTCTGATGACACTGTGTTATAGATTGATTGCGAATAGTGAGGAAGTTAAGTCACATAATTGTTTGACTTTTACACAGTAGTTGTTTTGTTGGAACAATGATCATTTTGGTTGGTGTTGGATTTATTTTAATTGATATGGAATGATTTGATGGATTACTTAATTAATTTTATGAACAACACCTATTCTCTTTCCCTACCATTACTTCTCTTTTCACTAATTACAACCCCCTCGCCTCCCCACATCCATTTTTCACTCCCTATTCTTAAAATTTAATTATAGTTAAGAGAATTCTATTTTGAGACAATTTGAAATCATAGTTTCTTGGTTAGAACACAGTGATATATTCTTTGGTTTACATTATAGTTGATTTTTTTTTGTCTTTGAGCAGTAACCATAATTATTTTCCCTCTCATTTTATCATTTTTTGCTCAATACAAACCCCTCGCATATCCCAGAACCCTTTTTTTCACCCCCTGGTCATTGACAACAATTGAACAATTTGTATGGATTGGATTGCATGAGTCTGATATGTTTTTGAGACAAACTATATTTCATATTTTTAAGGAGTTGTCATGTATTCATGTTAAAGGGACTATTTTATAATCAATCATGCATGCAAGAATGAGATTCTTTAGCCGAGGTAGCCATGGCAGAGGCAACCAAGGGAGAGGTAATTGGAACAGAGGCCCAAGAAGGCCAAGATTATCTATACACTTTGACACCGACTCACAAGAGTTAGGCCAGTTGTTTCAAGTTTAATTTTTCAATTGGATTGAACAAGGAGTGGTCCAACCTAGGCCTGAAAGGCCTCCCTTCCAAGATCCACAAGCCTGTGGTATTCTCGTGCCCTCTCATGTCTCATTACAACCCAAGGTTCCCAAAACAACAGATGGAAAGAGATTGTCCACCCGACAATATCCCAACATCATGGCTCGCCCAATTTTTCCTTACCTGCTCCCTCGCCTATTAACCAAACTGTCCAAGCTGCACCTATCCAGTCACCAGTTCAGTCCTCAGATGCTATCAAAAGGTTGAAAATCGAGGCCCACCATGCCCTTGACAAAGGAAAAGCCACCACTGCCCCTTCCTCACCCTCCAATGGCTCTTATAAATCCATGTCTTCCTGGATGCATTTGAGGGATGATTGTTCTCATGTGATCAGCGAAATTAGGCCTAAAGGCTCAGGGAAGCCAAAGGAAAATTCAGGAAAATCGAAGGTTGACAACAACAATCAAGGAAAGATTGCATATTAGAGTGGGAAATATGGTTTTTGAGTTTTTATTTTATGTATTATTGATGACAGTTGACTTTAGAAGTTTTGGAGAACATGTTTTCTTTGGATATATTAGTAATATATATTTTTTAAATAATTCCAAATATCAATGAGATAAATTGTCAAATGTGAATGTGATGATGGGAGTCACAAGGAAGGGTGTTTTGATTAATTAACTAGTTATGTTATGATTGCTAAGAGCTAAAGGGAGTCACAAGGGGTCCCACCTACTAGTGTGTCTCTTTAATGACGCTTTATGGGTTAGATAGTTAAGAGCTAATGGGAGTCACAAGGGGTCCCACCTACTAGTGTGTATGATATGGAAAAGAAAACCTATTAATGACGCTTTATGGGTTAGATAGTTATTAGGTTTTCCTAGCGTTCACACTTGCAAGTTTGAAAAACTATACAATATGGGGTTAGATCCTAAGAAGAACGAAAATGTAGGTGTTGGGAAGAGGACATCAATAGGTTTCACATATGGAGAAGAGATTATGAATTACATTGGAGGTGATATTGTAAGAAGAAATAATGTGGATGTAAGTTGAAGGCTACGTTGATAGAAGTTCTTATGTTCGTGTTGAAACTATTTATTTTTTAATGGGTAAATTGCAATAAAATATTACTTTAATGATAAATATCCTTCATAAGATTTTTCATGATATGATGATACACTAACCCTTTCTCATGATATGATGATACACTAACCCTTGTACTAGTGTTTCACTACATATTACATTACATGTGTATAAATTTTTCATATATGTTGAGCATATATAATACTTCTTGCACATGTGGGGTGGGCCCTTCTTTCTATTTCAGTAGGAAGCCACCTAGAATTTCTTGGCCATAGTAAGTAAAGTAATGGAAAAGTGACAACAAGCCTCATCATATCAAGGGAAAGAAAGTTCAATATAGGAAAGAGTGTTGATGTAGTTTTCCTCCCACCTCATCTAGGGATGAAAAACAATTTATTACACTAGCACTGACAATTTAAAAGATCCCAATTCCTCAGAATTATTATGGTAGGGGAAAACCTACTTATGAGGATCCCCCAATGATTGGGTGGGTGCCTACCACTGATTCATGGTGAATTCCAACTATATGTAATATTGACTATCTCCTAGTGTTTATGATTGACATTTGTGCATTATTGTTCCCATAATTTGTATTGTGTTATTTTGGACTTCCAACCTTGTGGTTATTTATACTCATATGCAAATTGCATTGAAAATAATGAGAGAGGGAAATAGGAATCAATTTTCTACTAATCGAAGTGAGGAATTATAAAAGTAAGGAAAATGGAAGTTGGGAGAAATTCCAATTATTTTGAAAAAGTGGTGCAAGATAGGGAGGAGGGGATAATGTTGATGGGGGATCTGTAATTCCCCTAAGAGTCCTTTCTGAGTCCACTTGGAATCTTATCTCAACCAAGGATACTTCAATGAGGATACAACTCTTCACCTAGAGCATACCCATACTTCATTATAGGCTATAGGTGAGTCACACTCCTTCTCTTTTCAAGTCACTTGTATCCCTAGACAATTTGTTAACACACTTAACACTTAATCATTCTGGCATACAATGGAAAAACATGTGAAACACAAGAGACATAAATATTTTGCAAGAGGTGCCAATAGTGCCTAACACCTGGCTCGCTTTATTATATTTTGAAACAAATTCCATACAATAAATATAATACAACAAGGTTGATACTATCCCAGTTACAAATATGGACAGAGTCTCACAAGTCACCCCATACAGAAAAACAAGCCATACTTCATAGATTCATTACACCAAGACTCATCCATCACAAATGCTTTCTATGCCTGCTATGTGCCATAGTTGTGCACCCACCTCAGACTGAACGACTCTATGTATAATGCCTTGCGTCCTTTTTGAATTCTTAATTCATCTTCCCCACAGTCTTATATGGTGATATATAAACTATCATGGATATTCCACTGGAACAGTTCGCCACAATAGATCTGATAAATAAAAATGAAATCTACACTGAGAAGCTTAAATTCCTTTAGATTCCATAATATTTAGTTATTGATTTTCTACTCATTCATGAAATAGATAAAATTTGGAAAATATAGAAAAATAAAATAAGATCACATACCATCCACAAGATAACAAAAATATTTTGTCTCGAAAGCCCTTAAGGGAGAAAACCCAGGTAGAAGGTGAGGTTTCTCTATTCTTTTTTCTCTGGTATAGAAATGATGTCATTACAAATGAGAAGGCACTCCCTATGGAGTTACCTGAGACCTTTGGTTTGTTAGGATGCTAAAAAACATTAAGCCCCTCTCTTATGCTTTCTAATTTCCTACTCCTAGTTGTTTTTCTTTATTAGGGAACAAAATAAAATAAAAAATAATGGAACCCCTCCTCCTCCTAGTGGTCTGGTATTTAACATAGCGTGATATTCATCTGGGGGCAAGTTTTTACTTTATCAACCCTCAATTGTGATAGGGTTTTATACCTTCTATAATATTATTGAAATTCCTCATGTGGCTAGCCATATAGGAATGAGTAATGGGGGTTGACATGGCATCCTCTCATACCATGGTGGTCAACAAAATAGGTCAAATTGCATGAGGCTTAAATTTTTCATATGAACTCTAATTGAATCACAGTCTGAATTATTGGAAAGGTATTACAGTGTAGAGACTCGTCATGGGGGTGTGCACAAAATGTGAACAATTAAACCCCAAAACATGTCGTTTAGTACCCCAAAATGGCTCTGGAAGGTTCCATACCTCACATTCTGCATTGTTGGAAAGGTATCGGAGTGTAGAGACATGTCATGGGGTTGTGCACAACATATGAACACTAAAACCACAAAACCACAAAACATGTCATTTAATACCCAAAAATGTCTCTAGAAGGTTCCATACCTCAACTTTCCAAACTGAGACCTGCCACTAAAATGATCCTCTTGGCTAATTCCTCCAATTTTTTCCACTTTGAAAGCATCTAAATAGATCACAAAAAATATAATGATCCAATATAGATCATACCTCTCCATTTAGGGAGGATTTTGGTCCCAAAAATATTTACTGAATGAGGTGGGGATATGTTTCATCTACCTTATTCATGGAGTACCACTTTTCTTTTCCTAGAACTTATCCTTTCAACCCAATATATGAAAGGTCATGTTTCCCCTGCCTTGTAGTTTTGGACGGCTTCTGCAAGACTGTGTCCTCTGCTAAATCTACCTAAGAATATAGTTTTAAGTCCTATATGGAAGGTAGGACCTGCTCCACCTCCTGATCCAACATGGAAGGCTCATAGAGTTTGAGATTCTCCACATTCACTAATGAGGAAGTGCACATGTATGGGGTTAAAATGAGTCTGTAGGAATTATCTCCCACCTTTTCCAATACCTCAAAAGGACCATACCAAAAATCCTTTATCTTCTTACTGCGACCATATAACCTTTCCTTATTCAGTTGTAACCATAATTTATCTCCCACTCTAAATGTTTTCTAAATTTTGTGTTGGTCATGTCTATCCTTATAATTTTCTTGTGACTTCTTAAATGTCTCTTGTACTTGAAAATGGATCTACCTAATCTTATGAACCATTTTTTCTTCTTTTAATGAAGCCCCTTTGATTTCCTAGCTCACTCCTCCTTGTTGTTCATATACAACTTATCAGGGTGAAGGTGGAAAATATCCAAAGTGAGTTTTAAAAGATTAATTACTAGTAGAAGTGTGGACTACTCTATTTTAAGAGTATTTTATATAGATAATATTTTCATCCCAGGTATTTATATGCTTCTGATTGTAACCCCTCAAAATATACACCAAAATCCTATTAACTACTTTTGTCTACCTATCTCTCTGTGGATGGAATTTTGTAGACCTCTTCAACTAAGTGTCCATCTCCTCCGACAGTGTAGTCCAAAATTCAATAAGAAAACATCGTATCCTTGTTTGAGATGTTTCTCCTTGGTATCCTAAATTCCACCCAGACCTATTCAAAGAAATTGTTTGTTAATTCTTTTTCGTTGATGGTATTTTTTTCAAGGAATGAGAATGCACATTTTGTTGAAGCTGTCAACTACCACAAATAGGTAATCATCTCTCTTCTTGGTGTTTGGTGAAAATCCCACAAAATCCATGGAAACACTTTCCCAAGATCGAGTGGTTATAGTTAAGGCATGGTATAGACCTTGATTTGTATGATTGGTATTTCTATTACAACAAAGAATACATCCTCTAATATATTGTGCTACATATTATTGCATTCTAGGAAAGTACACATACCTCTGTAAATAGAAAATTATCTTCCCAACACAAAAATTTCCTACAACCTTGGAAGTGTGAGCCTCTTTGATAAGATGTGGTCATTCACCTTTAGAGAAATATATCTTGTCGATATTGTAGAGTAAACCATTCTAGAAATGATAGTCATCCTTTCCTTCACTTTCTTCTATATTAATATGTCCTTGTGGCTACTGAAAAACCTCCTTGAATTCCTCATCTTTTGTGTATGCCTCTTTGTATGCATCATGGGTAAAAGGACTTATGTACATCAGAGATCTAAAAGTTTTAATCTTAGATGTGGGTGGTCATGAAAGAATTTATACCAACTTATTTCTACTACCCTTCTTATACTTGATGACTAGATGAAATTGCTTTAAAAACCCCATCCACCTGTAATGTCTGGCTTTTTGTTTCTTACTCTAGGCCTGCAAATATTGTAGTGGCTGGTGATATGTGTGGATGATGGTATCCTTTCCCATAAAATAGTGCATCCACTTCATGACATCTTGAACTAGGGAATATAATTCCTTTTCATAGGAAGGGTAGTTAATAACTTCCCCATGAAATAGTTTAGAATAGTAGCATATCGGCCTTCCTCCTTGCATCAAAATGGCTCCCATGGCACACCCACTTGCATATTTCTCCACTTCGAAGGGATTTTGCAAGTCTAATAGAATAAGCATCGGTGCTTGAATCATATTTATTTTCATATCATCAAAGGTCTTTTGTTGATTCCTCCCCAATTGGAAATTATTACCACTAGTTGTTATGGTGTGGAGTAGTACAACTACTATTGAAAATAAAGCTATGAAATTTTATGAAAATGAATCTATGGAGATATGAAGCTATGAAAGATATGAAAAAGAATCTGTGAAGATTATATAACATACTTTCTATGAAACCAAATATTCGGCAATGGGGAGTTTGGCAATAACTGTATTTCATGATCCACATCCCTCTTGGGTGGTATCCCTTTAGGATCCTTGAAAAATATCGTGTATTCCTATAGAAACTCCTCCAATTGATGTTTCTTCTCTTTAGTACACCCCTCCTGGGATGGATTCACTCTCATTGACTCATGATCGGATTGATATTCTCTTAGGAAAAGAAAAACATATTTTTTACTAGAACTAATCAACTTCTTGACTTGGTTAGAACTTACTAGTGAGATCTTTGACTTTCCTTTATCAATGTTGATGATGTAATACTTCCCATCCTTGATTAGTCAGTAATGGTTGCCTCTCTACATGAATATTCCATCCCTCACATACATGTATGGGATTTTGAACACTACGCCAAATACATCAAGGGGTACTACATCCAATTCCACTTCATCAATAAAATCCATACTTATAACAAATTTAATCTTACATTGTTTCCTTACATTTATCTTTTAATTCTTGTTTACCCAACCGAATGGATAGGGGATACAGTGATAGTGAGCCTCCAGTCTAGGCTTGTTGACAAGATCCACTTCTATGAGATTATCCTGTGAACCATATTTGAACAAAGCATCTATCTTGGTCTTCTTGACTTGAATCTTAATGTGGAAGATCTTGGTCATCTCCTTCTCTTCCTTGTGATGAAGGTTAATAAAATTTAACTCCTTATTCACATATGTGCAGACAATATTTTCATCCAAATTTGATCTACTTTCAACCTGATTACTCGAGACTATGGTTGGAAGGTTCTTTTTCATTTCATCCTTCTTCCAGTTCTTCGGGTTTAGCTCTTGATGTAGTTTACAAAACTTTTCCTTGGTTTCGACATCAATGTTGTAATAATTGCACTAGTTGCTATATTAATATTTGCACTGATGTGTAGTGGTTTTTTTATTCTTATCTTTCCCCCCTTTCGACTTCTCCTTCCGCTCCTTGGAAGCTTAGTGGTGCTCTTTCTTCTTTGAATGACTTGGTTTAGCCTTCTTTTGGCCTATGTTTTCTAGGTATTGTTCTTGTACACATGCCTTATCTATTGTCCTTGGATTGAAGAGAACCACCTGATTTCATAGATGGTTATGTAAACTTACTAGATACTTGAGGAGTACATATGTGTTGTTGGGTGAGATGCCCAACACGATGGCCATATTTATGAACTCAGTGGTGTAGTACCTCTGTACACTCTTCCTCTGCCTCTTCATGAAGTAGTGACATAGGATCCATTGATCCTTTACATACATGATATGGTAGAATTGGGATTTGATGAGGTTTTTGAAGTCCTCCTACCTAGTTATTGGAAAATCACCCTCTATCCTAAGAATTTCCATATGGATTTCCCACCAGGTTAAAGCATGTCCCTCTAACTTCAATATAGAAAATGAAATTATCTTCTCTTCATATATATGGTAAATGCTAAAATGTACTTTTAGTTGTTGCAGCCAATAATTTATTTTTAATGCATCGATATCATCTTGGTATATATTTACACCCACTTTCACTTCCATATTGAATAAGGACTGTGAAGGATTCACAACACTCAAACTTAGCTTCTCTTTCTCAGATTCTTTCCATGACTCCTTTCTTGAGTTTTCCTAATCTTTTGATTTCCTCTTAGATATAATCTCTGAGTAAGAGTCTCCATCATCTCCGAACAGTTAGAGATTGCTTACTAGAGCCTCCATGAGAAGGTTCATATTGTGACTAACGTCTCCAACTTGTGCTTCCAGCCTCTCAAATATCTCTTATACTGGATCTTTAGGGTTGTTATGAATAGACTCATCCACCATGGATAGGGTTTCAATTAATTCTCTTTAAGCCAATTCTTGGATCCTACAGCTTCTCACAAATAACCAAAAGAAAAAAAAATCCCTAATACCAATATGATCTGTAAACTACCATGGATATTCCACTGGAACAGTTCGTCACAATAAATATGATAAATAAAACTGAAATATACAAAAAGAAGATTAAATTCCCATAGATTCCATAATATTTATTTATTGGTTTTCTACTCGTGCATGAAATAGATAAAATGTGGAAAACAAAGAATAGTAAAATACAATCACACACCATCAATAAGATAACACAAATATTTTCTCTGGGAAACCTTTACGGGCGAAAAACTAGCTAAAAGGTGAGGTTTCTCTTCTCTCTTTTCTTTGGTCATGAAATTATGCAAGTACAAAGGAGGAGGCACTCTCTACAGATTTACCTGAGGCTTGTGGCATGTTAGGATGTTATAGAACACTAACACCCTCTTTTATTCTCTCTAATTTCTCACTCTCAGCTGTTATTCTCTCTAATTTCTCACTGCCAAAGTTAGAACCTTCACGTATTTTTAGACTGACATGCCCCATCCTTGGGTAAATTCACCTTGACTCTTGTTCTTCCTTGTGTTATATGACGTGTCTCTCTGTGGGTGATCCAATTAGGCCATCCAACCTCTCAAGCATTCCCATATTGCCAAGGATGGTAGGTGAACTCCTTGGGAATGCACACAATTCACCCCATCCTTGCCCAAATGCAACCCAAGTATATTTCCTATATTGCAAGGAAAGTGGGGCACGTGCCCCCTTGGGTCCACATGTCACCAATGTGTAGCCAAGGTGTTCCTTCCCATGCCTATAAGACAAGTAATTTCCCAACTGATCTTATCCTCCTTGTGTCTTCTGCTCGACTCATCTCTTAATCAAACCAAGGAGTGTGCATGCTCGATGGGTTTGACGGAAGGCCTTACATCCTCCCCCACAAGATTTTTTTCATCCTAGAAAATTTCTCTGTAATTGTGATCCACAACAACCTCTATCTAAATATCGAATAATTTCCTCATATTTACACAAGGAATCATATCTCTTCCAACTATCCTCTTCATTGGGTTTGTCATTACACTAGAAAATTACTGATGCATTTGACCTCTAACATGTCCCAAAATATAACATTCCATAATATTCTCTACCTTCAAATCTAGTTTGTTGACAACGAAAGTCGATGCTTCAGATGGATCAATTTGACATGGGTTGTCTAGTTCCCTTTGACACAACTTCAACTAGATAATGTGCAATATAGGATGAATATGTCACATGTGGAATGGTAATATGAATCTATAAGTGGCATTTCCAATGTTCTCAAGGAATTTGAACAACCACTTATTCCTCTGCAAATGAGATGGAGTCATACCTTTGGGTGGAGTGAACTAATATTCACTCAACTTGAGGAAGATCGACTCTCATTCTTGGAATTATATGCGACACCTATTATGATCTTCCCACTGCTTCAATATGTTAGTGTCATTATTCAAGTGAGTGTGATCTATCTCTTATCGATCTTGACAACTCTTCACAAAGTCTAGAGCTGATGGATTTGTTCAATAGTAGCCCTGTGTCACAAAATGAGGAGTCACGGGTTGTTGTCCATTCATCAACTTGACTTGACTGTATCCCAAAATTGAACTCTTCTACAGTTTATAATTGAATTGGGAGGTGTTCAACAAGTTTGACCGATCCATTTGATCTTCTTGTATATAGTTCCGCAAGTATTCCTCAAAGAGTGTGTTTATTTTTTTGGTATGGCCGTCTATCTATCGATGATAGGCCGAACTATTCAACAAATTAAGCCCCATAATCCTGAGCAATGATCTCCAAAATTTTCTCATGAACCTTACAACCCTATATGATAGAATTTCCAAAGGAAGACCCCAATACTTCACTACGTTCTTGAAAAAAATATATGCAACTTCATTTTCACTACAATGCATCTTCATGGAAATGAAGACAACATACTTGGAGAATTGGTCCAAGACAACCAAAATCTCATTGTATCCATGTGTTAATGAAAACAATGTGATGAATTCCATCGAGATTCTCATCCATGGTCTCTTGAGAATTGGTAAAGGTTGCAACTATATTTCTCTCAAGATGGTGATTGTCTTATCCTGTTGACATATAAGGAAAGTAGGAACATACTCCTCCACATCCTATTTCATCCTCCCCCAAAATTATACTCAGTCCAATAATTCCATAATCCTACGTTGTCCTAGGTGTCCAGGAAAAGGTGAGTCGTAATGGTTGATCAATCAGTAATGGTTGTCTCTCTACATGAATATTCCATATCTCTTCATTGGGTTTGTCATTCCACTGGAAAATTACTAATGCATTTGACCTCTACCATGTCCCAAAATATGATGTTCCAAAATATTCTCTACCTTCAACTCTAGTTTGTTCACAACCAAAGTCAGTGCTTCAAATTGATCAATTTGACTTGGGTCATCTAGTTCCCTTTGACACAACTTCAACTAGATAATGTGGAGTATAGGATGAATATGTCACATGTGGAATGGTGATATGAATCTATAAGTGGCATTTCCAATGTTCTCAAGGAATTTGAACGACCGCTTATTCATCTGCAAACGAGATGGAGTCATCCCTTTGGGTGGAGTGAACTAATCTTCGCTCAACTTGAGGAAGATTGAATCTCATTCTTGGAATTCTATGCCACACCTATTATGATCTTCCCACTGCTTCAATATGCCAGTGTCATTATTCAAGTGAGTATGATCTATCTCTAATCGATCTTGACAACTCTTCACAAAGTCCAAAGATGATGGATTTGTTCAATAGTATCCCTGTGTCACAAAATGAGGATTCACGGGTTGTTTTCCGTTCATCAACTTGACTTGACTTTATCCCACAATTGAACTCTTCTACAGTTTATAACTGAATTGGGAGGTGTCCACCATGTTTGACCAATTCATCTTATCTTCTTGTAGATAGTGCCACAAGTATTCCTCAAAAAGTGTGTTTATTTTTTTTATATGCCCATCTATCTATCAATGATAGGCCAAACTATTCAACAAATTCATCCCCACAATCCTAAGCAATGATCTCCAAAACTTTCTCATGAAGCTTACAACCCTATATGATAGAATTTCCAAACGAATACCCCAATACTTCACTATGTTCTTGAAACAAATATTTGCAACTTCATTTGCACTACAATGAATCATCATGGAAATGAAGACAACATACTTGGAGAATCAGTCCAACATAACCAAAATCTCATTGTATCCATCTGTCAATGGAAGCTATGTGATGAATTCCATAAAGATGCTCATCCATGGTCTCTCTAGAATAAGTAAAGGTTGCAACTATATTTCTGTCAATATGGTGTTCGTCTTATCCTATTGACATATAAGGCAAGTGGAAACATACTCCTCCACATCCTATTTCATCCGCTCCCAAAAGTATCCTCAGTCCAATAATGCCATCATCCTACGTTTTCCTAGGTGTCCAGGAAAAGGTGAGTCATGACATTCCTTCACGATTTCCCTCAGATGGATAGACAACTTAGGGACATAGGTTTGTTCCCCAAAATACAATATTCCATTGTGTAGCGCAAAAATCTTCTTTTTTTCTTCCTTCACTTCCTTTAAGATGTTCTTTGTTGTGCGATCATTATCTAACCCTTCCTTGATATTTTCATGCAATTATGCCAAGACATAA
>JASDQU010105463.1:199337-229839 GCA_032191745.1 Picea mariana | reverse complement strand
TTTATTCAAACGTAAACTAAACTCTACTCTACTGTCTCTCCAAGATCTTGAGTCCAGGATGCTTTATAGGATGTCGAAACAACCGCAAACCTGCGTATCCATTCAAACGTAAATTCTACTCGCTCATCGAGATCTTCAGTCAATGACGCTTCGCAAGATGCCTGAACAACGCCAAACCTTATGAACCCGACGGATTTCTTAGTAATCCCGAGGCGCTTGAGGGTCCGCTACGCTGTATCTCTGGCGTTTAAAGGGTGCAACTATTATTCAAACGTAAATAGAGTTCTTAATAATCCCGAGGCGCTCGAGGGTGGGCTGTATCCCGATTCTCGAGCGTTTAAAGGGTGCACTATTATTCAAACGTAAGCGGAGTTCTTAGTAATCCCGAGGCGCTTGAGGGTGGGCCTATCTGTTGCGTTTAAAGGGTGCACTATTATTCAAACGTAAACTCTACATAGTTTTTGGTAATTCGACCCTACACAGTTTTTTGTAATTCCGATGCGCTTGACATCCAACGGTCGAAGCCAACAATTTTGGGGCATTTAACATCCAACTGCCATCCTCAAGCATTAGACATCTACTATCCTACTGTCAAGCACCTCTAAATTTTCGAAAACTCTAAGCAACATACTTATTGTTGTCTAGACAACCTCAATTATCCAAACATGTTAATATTTGAATATGAATATGAATTATGTTAGAAGATTTAAGGTACAATGATAGAGTTGGATGAATTATATTCTTACTTTCACAAAGATGATAAATTATTTCATATGACAATGTTTTAGGATTTGTCTAAAACCTAGTTTCTTTCTTCATTGCATTTAAATGTGATAGTATTTTAAATGGTTTTCAAACTCATTTCTCTTTGAATTACCAACTTATATAAGAATTATTATATTTTTGTCATCATATTTTATGTAAAACCTAGTTTTTTTCTTCATTGCATTTAAATGTGATAGTATTTTGAATGGTTTTCAAACTCACTTCTCTTTGAATTACCAACTTACATAAGAATTATCATATTTTTGTCATCATATTTTATGTAGCAAGTGTTTTTCACTAGAATTAAATGCAGTCTTAGTAAGCATGTTTTCTTTCTTGTCAATTATCATGTGCTTATACATTCAGTAACAATAAGAAATAACATAAATAAACTTACTAGTTAAATAAATTTTTCTTGTAACTTACTAGTGAAATAAACTATAATAATCCTCCAATGGTAGCATTTCTCACTTGTTCCCATCCTTTTTTCCAATTGTCTTGGGAAAGGTGGTGCCAATTATTTCTTTTATTATTGGATCTCCAAATTGATCTCTTAGGAGTCAATTCTCGCTAGTGGATCTCCAAATTGATCTCTTAGGAGTTAATTCTTGCTAGCTTAACATGTTAAGGTGTTGAATTTATTTGCTAAGCGACCCACACCCAAAAATATAACCATGTTAAGAGTTGGTACAACCCCAAGCATTTTAACAACCAACCAAAACATAATCTCTTAAATTCTAATTTCATATAAACTTTGAGTTTGGTACCTTACCTTTAATTTTGGCACCATTATAAAAATAAAAATAATTGGACAAATAAGACTTTGACTTTGAATAAGTTTTTGAATGGTAAAATGCTCAAAAAAGTTTAACGCAAAGATTTTACAATGCAATTGAGTAAGTCTCTACATCTTTTCTGTTTAATTTAATTAAAATAAAAACTCTAGTTAATCCTAAATATTTTCACTTATGAAATGGTGTAAGATTTTATTAACTATAATTTCCTCATCACTAATAACATAACATATAACATTAGTAATCCATCAATCGAATATAAACCCTAATTGTTAAGAATAGTAAACCTAATGAAAATCTTATCAACTTTAATTCTTTAGAAGAAGACATAGAACAAAGGAGTTTAGGGAAACAAAGTAGGGATAATCACTCTCTACCTCCAAATTTCCTACAAAATGCTTGAATTGTTTAAAATTAATTATGGACTTTATTTTTACTTTCTTATGTTTATTATTCCATAGAATTATTCATTTTGAGATGTTTATTAAAGTATTACAGTGTCATATTGATTTTTAAAAAATTAATTATAGAGTTTATTTTTAGTTTCTTGATATTTATTATTCCATAGAATTATTCATTTTGGGATGTTTATTAAAGTATTACATTGTAATGCATATTTAGGTTGTGTATAGAGTTATAATTTTTTTTGTAATGTTTTCTCTATATTAACACTAATTAGTATGCAAATTGTTGTTACTATCATTGTTGTAGATGGATCAATGATATTATCGTAAGTCTCCATAGATTGTTAAATTGTTTTTCTTATGAAATTAAATTGATGCATCATTATTAGAAAAAGAAATGAAAAAATGGTAAGGGTTTACGGTTGAAAGGGACATGAGTTGGTTCTCTAATCAATCCTTGAGTTGAATTCCATCACCACCAAAATCCTTTTTTCCGCATATTATAATTCCATATTCAAATACCTTCAACATGAACTTTGAACTATAAAAAAATCCTCAAATGACAAACTAGGAACTTCCAAAACCAAATAAAAATCCCTTTAGGGTCTAACTTCATCCACTCAAAATCTCATTGATTATTCTAGTAACATTCATCCCATAATAGAGTTCCACTTTAAAAAAAATCCAACTGTCATTTAAAAAACTATAAAAAATCATGAAAATCCTGATTTAGGAAAGAAACATTTCTTAATGTTTGGATGTGACCCTCCCATTTTTCGTAAATTTCAACAAAACTTAAAGAGGTTTAGTTAATTGCTAAGACTATATGTTCAAACACATTGATACTTTCATGGGGAATTGAAGAAGGTTTGGAAATAGAATAAATGTAGTAAATTAGTTATAATGGAAGCCATAGAGAAGAGTGGTTTCTATTTGGACTATGGAATAAGGAAAGAGAGAATATATGGGAAGGATTATTCAACCAAAAATATTGTAAAATTCATGCAATTTAAAGGTTAGAAGAGTGCAATAACATGCATTGAACATCAATTTTTAGTATTAGCATTATGAAGATTGAAAGTGTTTTGGCGTGGTTCCAAAAACATTGGAAAATTTAACAACTTGGTTTTTCATTAAGATTGAATGTCCCTCCAACCATATGTTAACATCATTGTAGTTGAAAAAGGATCTATGTTAAATGGTGAATCTCTGAGATTTGATAAATTCTTGATATAGTAGATAAGGTTTGTGATGAAAATGTATCTATGTTAAATGATGAATCTTTGAGATTCAATAAATTCTTGATATAGTATATAAGGCTTAGGATGAAGATATTATATGCATAGCCTATCCACCTCAATCTGTTACAATAGAAATTAGTTTGAGAACAATTTTAGCTACAATCAGTAATGAAAATAAGTAAATTTGTGGCATAATTATAAATTTCCATTACATTGAATCCCTTCCAATGAATATAGACTAAATAAGAAAGCTTCTGCTGTAATTTAGGAGTTTTTTAAATTTGATATCCTCAAAACTATATTGTTCTATGTTTTAGTGTGTAATTTTGTTCTTGATATAGTTTGATCACAACCTTCTTTAGGTTACTTCGGTAAATGTTATGAACAAAAAAAATTGATAATGCCTTGCGTTGCTTGGAAATTACCTAGGAGTGAAGATTGAAAGAAATCATGTCATCTTGTAAGTGCTCTATGATTGGTTTTTATATTTTGTATTTGTTTCATATTTTGAAATATTTTTATTATTCCATAAGAAGTGGGACCATCACGAAAGGGAATAAATAAGAGTGCAAGGCACCATTGAAGAAACGATATCATTTTACTTAAAGGGTTCATAGTGACATTCATAAAGGATCAAAATGAATGTAGAAGGTGGGAGATCCAAAAAGAGTGCACTCATCTAAAGGAGGTGCATCTCATACATTATCAATTCAATAATATTGCACAAGATACAACTAGGAAAGATCCAAGTATCTCAAAATGTCCAGCTACATGGAAAACCAAGTAAGAAACGAGACAAACAAGAAGTTATGCATAACGATACTTTAATTATTTTCTCAATTGTTCTTATTATTGAGATTTAGGACATTTGATGTAGAATTATCGTACCTTCGTCCTTGTAAAAATTTTAAAAAGGGAAATCATTATTTTTCTTTTCTCTATTCTCTAAAAGAAACTATGGAAAATGATAAGATAAATCCCCCTCCAATCCAATCAGAGTGCAAATTTGTAGCACAATGCTACCAAGAAATGATTGAAATGAAAGTGAAAGGAGGTAGCTTGAAATAGAGAGAAATCATCTAAAGGAGAATGTGTATGAAATGCAATATCACTTCAAGGGTGTTGCGAAATCTCCAAGAAGGAAAATTAGGGAAGCCCCAAGGGTATAAAATTGTCTAACCACATGGAAAACCAGGTAAGAAACCTCGCACACAAGAAGGTATGCAAAATGATAATTAAACTCTTTTCTCTCTTGTTCTTATTGTAGTGATGTGGGGAATTCAATGTACGATTATTAGGAAATTCATCCTTGTCAATGCTTTAAAAAGGGAAATCATAGTTTCAGTTTGTACTAAAGGAAAATGTCGCAAAAAAGGAATTAAATCCCTTCAATAAGAGTGGAAAATTGTAGAATCCAACCACAAGCATGCTTATCCAACCAATCAAGTTTGAACTGGTTGCATACAACTTCAAAAATTGAGCAAGGCTCGAGAGATGTGAAAATATATGCATACCCTAAAGACTTTTCATAAAAAATGAAGGGTGGAATAGTGATTTCAAAACTCATAAGAAAAGGGATACATAAGTAGAGGGTTTCAATTAGGAGGCACTTATAATATTGATTTTTGCATCACAACTACTATGGTATACATATCTAACATTGACTTGAGTGTGAGTGCACGAAGTTGGTGGAATAAAATGTGGCAATGAAGTTAGCACGAAAACGCTCTCGTATGAACCCGTGCACATCTCGAGGAATGCCCAAGCGTTGTGTTTCTGATGCTATAGGTATGGAAAATCACGAACCTACAATAAAGATGCCATATAGGCTCGTTGGTAGAAACACATTCTTGTTCTTAAGAACATGTTTGTGTTCCTAAGAACGCATGTGTGTTCCTCTACCATGTCATTTTTAACATGTCGCAGGCAGGATTTATGTTCATTTGCACACATCAAACACTGTGTTTTTAGCCAAATTGAGTAATAGAGAGGAGGAGATAGTATGATATCTTTGTAGTATGTCCCAGTCAAGCTAGGCGTGCTTGATTTATCTATTTTTCCTCCCACTCTAGCAATTTTTTATTTTATTCAATTAATTTACTATATTCTAAAAGAATCTAAATTATAGAAATTTGTAATCTTCTAGAGAAATATCATATAGAAAATTTAGAGTCGCCTCTTACATTTCTTAACATTTCCCCTTTAAAAATAACTATAGAGAATTTACAAGAAATATGATTATTTTATGTGTTTTTTTAATTTCTTAAAATATGTGTTGAATTTTTTTGTAACTTTATATTTAATTAAAAAAAGCAACCTAATTCATATGCCATGCATTATTCAATTGCAGAATATATTATAAAATGGAACCCAGAGACAAAGTAAAGTTCCCAGAAGAAGACCAAGGCGAGGAAAACCTCAACCCACCACAACCACCCAACATAAACACACAAATTGATGAGGGGTTAGCCACGTTGAAAACACTTGTAAATGAATTATTGGGGACAAGGGAACCTAGAAGAGAGTCCTTGGCCACTTCATTGGACATCATTGTGAGGTTTTCCCATTGCAAGTTCCAAAGGGAAATTAACTTAATTTATGAATATAGGGCTAGAATGTTCGAGTTTTATAGCACTAGACTAGATAGAAAGCAAGCTAAAGACTTGGGTATTTCAAAAAATATATGATGTCTCTTTTTATTGATCCTCAAACTAGATAACAACCATCTGTCACCAAGAAACACATTTTTATGGACCAATGCATCCACCTGCTATTTAATAATAATTGGATGGATAGATCGTTCATGGTATTTGATAAACCTCCCTGTAATAAGAGGGAGGTTCCTTTAGATGTTTTGAGAAAATTATGGGAAAAATTTATTTGCAGTCACCATGTTAACTACCTTGACATTGGTGACTTCCAGGGGGTGGGTCAAGCATCCACACAAGACCGAGAGCATGTTGGGCTTGATCCCATGTTATGTCATCTTCACCCCAGGAAAAGGCTTAACGCCCTTGTCCAACATCCTCCCTTTGTAGAGGGATTATAACAGGTACATGTACCTCTATCATCAGTGACTTGAATTATAAGACAACATGGTAATGTTTTTGCACTATCTCGCTAGTAGGTGACTGTTGGTGACATTGACAAAAGGGTGAGACCTTCAATTGCTAGAGTAGAGTGCAACAGGGAAAGGGTGCATGGACAAAGAAGGAATTCTTGTGAGCCTCACAGATGCTCGAGTTGCAGGAATAATTTCTATGGGCCTATGGAGGCCAGTGGAAACTAGGGATCCATGGAGGAGGTTAGTATCTTAACAATATCTATGTTCTTCATTTATACATATTTATATAGTTTTTTGTGTATTTATTTCGATATTTTATTGTATGATTTTTTGCAGTTGCTACGCTTGTATAAAATACCATCTACACCGATGTTGACAATTAAAATCACAACGAGGTTTTTTCCCGCAAATTATTTCTAAATCCTATTATTATAAGCTAACAAGATAAATAATACTAGTAGGTGGGACCCCCTTGTAGATTGGAGATCAAATCTTGTTCTTATTTCATGGTTATGTTGATGTTCGACACTGCTTACATGGTTGATGAAATGTTGGTTTTATTGATGATGGATAAGGCCTACTATGTGTTGGTTCTAATTATGACAATTGAATGATGGATAAGGCATGTTATGTGTTTTTTCCGCTGCTCTAGGCTCCAATTTCATGTTACAATGGCCCATGTTATCCATTGTTATCATTGTTATTTGTTCTTTGATTCATTACTATGACACCTGCACAAGAGACATGTTAGTAATAATACATAAGAGCAATTGAAAAAAGATAAAAGAAATGTAACAAGTGCAAAAGGAAGGAACCATACTATCCCCTTATGCTACACTACATGCACAATCGTTGTTAATATTAGTTCACAAGTTAATAGATATGCGATTTATTGAGTTATTTGGAATCATAGTTGATTTGCATTATTGTATAGTTGGAAATGGTAATATGTGATGTGGGTGGCGCTCTTCGCAATTAGTGGATGATGGTTTCAATGCATGGTTCAATTGAATGGATTAATGGATTAGTGGGCTAGTGCATACTAGGGAATTGAATGAGTATGGGTGGAGGTGATGTGCATTTACTGCACGTCACTACTACTCCTTTCACTGGCCGCCACCCTACTCAAGCTATTGTTCAATTGTGCTTTGTTGTGGATAGGCTCTGACTTTCAAGCAGAGAAAGAACCACTCAGCCAATCTCGCGTTTTTAAGGTGATTTTGGTTACATGTATGTCTTTTTTCCATCCATGATTCTGCTCTGGTTATGAAATAGATATTGGCTTGGGATGTATGGGTCTGTGATTTCCTCAAGTATGACAACTGTGTAAGTTTGTGATATTTTTCTGGAATGAATCGTTGATGGTTTTAATTGCAATAATGGTTGAAGTCATTGTGTGATTAGTCATTCTGAGTTTTAGCAGTCGTAAAGGCTCTCTGTCATCCTTGTTGGTTTTAGTTGGAGGGTTTCATTTGTCTTAGAGTGGTTTGTTGTCTCCACACATTCATATCACCATACCTAGTCTTTTGTTTTCATGGGGTTTACTGGTTTTGAAATTCCTTGTGTCATTGTGCATTGTTCCACTTGGGTATGGGTTGTTCATGCTACTGATGGTTGCACAGTGGGTTATATTGCTTCTTCTCAGCTCTGTTCCATCTCAGCATTTTTAGTTGTTTGATTGGGGGAGCCACGAGGGTTATACCCTGCGTGTTCTAAGTATTGTTACAAGGAAAAAATGGACCCTTAATCCTTTGCTCGTAGTCTCTCCTATCACGAGAATTGTCACCCTATCTACGAAGTCATTTGTGATATACCTTGTATGTGCACCGTTGGTCTCGGATGTTCTCACATGATGATGAGAGTCGACTCCAAGTCCTTGTGTTGGTCCATAAAGAAAACCCTTGACTTCTCAAGCCCATGTTTTGATGGAGGGAACTATTATGGCCTGTCGAGTATACTGTTGGTTGTTATTAGTTGTTGATGTATGGTCAACAGTGTTTGATTTCTAGCTCGTCTCTGTTGATTATGTTGATAGTGTTGTTGGTTTTGGTATTTAGCCACTGCATTAGTTATTATGACAATCAATTTGATAAACTCAACATGGTAATTTGGTTGATTGGAGAATTGGAGTGAATGCACAGTCATTGTCCCTTGCATTGTAATTGTTGAATTGTTAATCCAAGATTAGTTTACAACTAATTAATGCACAACGATGCTTCGTGTGTAATGCATTAGTATGTGTGGGGATCCTACATCATGTTATGAGGAGTTGATAGTTCCTGTGATTGTGTATTACAAAATTTCCATGGTAGTGTTGCAATCGTGTTGATTATGGTATGGTCATCCACTGTATATGCTATGGATATTATTGATTGCGCCGTCGAAGATGGTCATGAGGTTTTAAACAACATGGTTTTGTTGTAAATTTGATCAAATTATGAGATGAGATCAAACTTACTATTGTTACCTCGTTATATTGATTGATATCCCAGCATTGTGGATATTTAAATTCAAAGTATTGGGACCTGTACAGTCACAAAGATACTCTGCATTTTTTCGAATGCTCTAGCATAGTATGAGTTAAAGTGGTGATTGTTATTTGTGTGTTTAAATGGTAAGTCGGGATATTTTGCAATTAAAATATGGATCATTGTGTTTGACTGTCCTCTATGTATGTTTAATGAATATCATGCATCTTAATGGAGATAGGCATGGGTGTTGTAGCATTTTGATCTCATTACAATTTAATTGTTAGATGGAATTGAGGGATAAAATTGGGCATGCTTTTTGTGTCTATGTTGATGGAAGGTTGTTGATTTTGATACTGAACAGAGTGGAAAGAAGTGATTGTTTACTCAATTGACAATTGTTTTAAGATATTAAAATGGATAAATGAGAAGAAACAAAACTTCTCTATAGGTTGTTGTGGAATGAATATTTTCTTGTTCTGATGACATTGTGTTATAGATTGATTGGGAACAATTAGGAAGTTATGTCACATAATTGTTTAACTTTTACACAGTAGTTGTTTTGTTGGAACAATGATCATTTTGGTTGGTGTTGGATTTATTTTAATTGATATGGAATGATTTGATGGATTACTTAATTAATTTTATAAACAACACCTATTCTCTTTCCCTACCATTACTTCTCTTCTCACTAATTACAACCCCCTCACCTTCCCACATCCATTTTCACTCCCTATTCTTAAAATTTAATTATAGTTAAGAGAATTCTATTTTGAAACAATTTGAAATCACAGTTTCTTGGTTAGAACACGGTGATATATTCTTTGGTTTACATTATATTTGATTGTTTTTTGTCTTTGAGAAGTAACCATAATTATTTTCCCTCTCATTTTATCATTTTTCACTCAATACAAACCCCTCGCATATCCCAGAACCCTTTTTTTCACCCCCTGGTCATTGACAACAGTTGAACAATTTGTATGGATTGGATTGCATGAGTCTAATATGTTGTTGAGACAAAATATATTTCATATTTTTAAGGATTTGTGATGTATTCATGTTAAAGGGACTATTTTCTAATCAATCATGCATGCAGGAATGATATTCTTTAGCCGAGGTAGCCATGGAAGAGGCAACTGAGGGAGAGGTAATTGGAACAGAGGCCCAAGAAGGCCAATATTATCCATACACTTTGACACCGACTCACAAGAGTTAGGCCAGTTGTTTCAAGTTTGATTTTTCAATTGGATTGGACAAGGAGTGGTCCAACCTAGGCCTTAAAGGCCTCCCTTCCAAGATCCACAAGACCATGGTATTCTCATGCCCCCTCATGTCTCATTACAACCCAAGGTTCCCAAAACAATGGATGGAAAGAGATTGTCCACCCGACAATATCCCAACATCATGGCTCACCCAATTTTTCCTTACCTGCTCCCTTGCCTATTAACCGGATTGTCCAAGTTGCACCTATCCACTCACTAGTTCAGTCCTCTCATGCTAGAAAAAGGTTGAAAATCGAGGCCCACCATGCTCTTGACAAAGGAAAAGCCACTACTGCCCCTTCCTCACCCTCCAACGGCTCTGATAAATACGTGTCTTCGTGGATGCATTTGAGGGACAATTGTTCTCATGTGATCAACGAAATTAGGCCTAAAGGCTCAGGGCAGCCAAAGGAAAATTCAGAAAAAATCGAAGGTTGACAACAACAATCAAGGAAAGATTTCATATCAGAGTGGGAAATATGGCTTTTGAGTTTTTATTTTATGTATTATTGATGACAGTTGACTTCAGAAGTTTTGGAGAACATGTTTTCTTTGGATATATGAGTAATATATTTTTTGAAAATAATTTCAAATATCAATGAGATAAATTGTCAAATGTGAATGTGATGATGGGAGTCACAAGGAAGGGTGTTTTGATTAATTAACTAGTTATGTTATGATTGTTAAGAGCTAAAGGGAGTCACAAGGGGTCCTAGCTACTAGTGTGTCTCTTTAATGACGCTTTATGGGCTAGATAGTTAATAGCTAAAGGGAGTCACAAGGGGTCCCACCTACTAGTGTGTATGATATGGAAAATAAAACCTGTTAATGATGCTTTATGGGTTAGATAGTTATTAGGTTTTCCTAGCGTTCACACTTGCAAGTTTGAAAAACTATACAATATGGGGTTATATCCTAAGAAGAACGAAAATGTAGGTGTTGGGAAGAGGACATCAATAGGTTTCACATATGGAGAAGAGATTATGAATTACATTGGAGGTGATATTGTAAGAAGAAATAATGTGGATATAAGTTGAAGGCTACGTTGATAGAAGTTCTTATGTTCGTGTTGAAATTATTTATTTTTTAATGGGTAAATTGCAATAAAATATTACTTTAATGATAAATATCTTTCATAATATTTCTCATGATATAATGATACACTAACCCTTTCTCATGATATGATGATACACTTACCCTTGTACTAGTGTTTCACTACATATTACATTACATGTGTATAAATTTTCCATATATGTTGAGCATATAAAATACTTCTTGCACATGTGGGGTGGGCCCTTCTTTCTATTTCAGTAGGAAGCCACCTAGAATTTCTTGGCCATAGTAAGTAAAGTAATGGAAATGTGACAACAAGCCTCATCATATCAAGGGAAAGAAAGTTCAATATAAGAAAGAGTGTTCATGTAGTTTTCCTCCCACCTCATCTAGGGATGGAAATCAATTTATTACACTAGCATTGACAATTTAAAAGATCCCAAATCCTCTTTAGAATTATTATGGTAGGGGAAAACCTACTTATAAGGATCCCTCGATGATTGGGTGGGTGCCTACCACTGATTCGTGGTGAATTCCAACTATATGTAATATTGACTATCTCCTAGTGTTTATGATTGAAATTTGTGCATTATTGTTCCCATAATTTGTATTGTGTTATTTTGGACTTCCAACCTTATGGTTATTTATACTCATATGCAAATTGCATTGAAAATAATGAGAGAGGGAAATAGGAATCAATTTTCTACTAATCGAAGTGAGGAATTCTAAAAGTAAGGAAAATGGAAGTTGGGAGAAATTCCAATTATTTTGAAAAAGTGGTGCAAGATAGGGAGGAGGGGATAATGTTGATGGGGGATGTGTAATTCCCCTAAGAGTCCTTTCTGATTCCACTTGGAATCTTATCTCAACCAAGGATACTTCAATGAGGATACAACTCTTCACCTAGAGCATACCCATACTTCATTATAGGCTATAGGTGAGTCACACTCCTTCTCTTTTCAAGTCACTTGTATCCCTAGACAATTTGTTAACACACTTAACACTTAATCATTCTGGCATACAATGGAAAAACATGTGAAACACAAGAGACATAAATATTTTGCAAGAGGTGCCAATAGTGCCTAACACCTGGCTCGCTTTATTATATTTTGAAACAAATTCCATACAATAAATATAATACAACAAGGTTGATACTATCCCAGTTACAAATATGGACAGAGTCTCACAAGTCACCCCATACAGAAAAACAATCCATACTTCGCAGATTCGTTAAACCAAGACTCATCCATCACAAATGCTTTCCTTAGCCTGCTATGTGCCATAGTTGTGCACCCACCTCAGACCGAATGACTCTATGTATAATGCCTTGCGTCCTTTTTGAATTTTTCATTCATCTTCCCCACAGTCTTATATGGTGATATATAAACTATCATGGATATTCCACTGGAACAGTTCGTCACAATAGATCTGATAAATAAAATCGAAATCTACACTAAGAAGCTTAAATTCCTTTAGATTCCATAATATTTAGTTATTGATTTTCTACTCATTCATGAAATAGATAAAATTTGGAAAATATAGAAAATTAAAATAAGATCACATACCATCCACAAGATAACAAAAATATTTTCTCTCAAAAACCCTTACGGGAGAAAATCCAGGTAGAAGGTGAGGTTTCTCTATTCTTTTTTCTCTAGTATAGAAATTATGTCATTACAAATGAGAAGGCACTCCCTCTGGAGTTACATGAGACCTTTGGTTTGTTAGGATGCTAAAAAACATTAAGCCCCTCTCTTATGCTTTCTAATTTCCTACTCCTAGTTGTTTTTCTTTACTAGGGAACAAAATAAAATAAAAAATAATGGAACCCCTCCTCCTCCTAGTGGTCTGGTATTTAACATAGCGTGATAGCCATCTGGGGGAAAGTTTTTACTTTATCAAACCTCAATTGTGATAGGGTTTTAGACCTTCTAGAATATTATTGAAATTCCTCATTTGGATAGCCATATAGGAATGAGTAATGGGGGTTGACATGGCATCCTCTCATACCATGGTGGTCAATACAATAGGTCAAATTGCATGAGGCATAAATTTTTCATATGAACTCTAATTGACTCACAGTCTGAATTGTTGGAAAGGTATTACGGTGTAGAGACTCGTCATGGGGGTGTGCACAAAATGTGAACAATTACACCCAAAAACATGTCGTTTAATACCCCAAAATGGCTCTAGAAGGTTCCATACCTCACATTCTGCATTTTTGGAAAGGTATCGGAGTGTAGAGACATGTCATGGGGTTGTGCACAACATATGAACACTAAAACCACAAAACCACAAAACATGTCATTTAATGCCCAAAAATGTCTCTAGAAGTTTCCATACCTCAACTTTCCAAACTCGGACCTGCCACTAAAATGATCCTCTTGGCTAATTCCTCCAATTTTTTCCACTTTGAAAGCATCTAAATAGATCACAAAAAATATAATGATCCAATATAGATCATACCTCTCCATTTAGGGAGGATTTTTGTCCCCAAAATATTTACTAAATGAGGTGGGGATATGTTTCATCTACCTTTTTCATGGAGTACCACTTTTCTTTTCCTAGAACTTATCCTTTCAACCCAGAATACGAAAGGTCATGTTTCCCCTGCCTTGTAGTTTTGGACGGCTTATGCAAGACTGTGTCCTCTGCTAAATCTACCTAAGAATATAGTTTTAAGTCCTATATAGAAGGTAGGAACTGCTCCACCTCTTAATTCAACATGGAAGGCTCATAGAGTTTGAGATTCTCCACATTCACTAATGAGGAAGTGCACATGTATGGGGTTAAAATGAGTTTGTAGGAATTTTCTCCCACCTTTTCCAATACCTCAAAAGGACCATACCGAAAATCCTTTATCTTCTTACCACAACCATATAGCCTTTCCTTATTCAGTTGTAACCATAATTTATCTCCCACTCTAAATGTTTTCTCAATTTTGTGTTGGTCATGTCTATCCTTATACTTTTCTTGTGACTTCTTAAATGTCTCTTGTACTTGCAAATGGATCTACCTAATCTTATCAACCCTTTTTTCTTCTTTTAATGAATCTCCTTTGATTTCCTACCTCACTCCTCCTTGTTGTTCATATACAACATATCAAGGTGAAGGTGGAAAATATCCAAAGTGAGTTTTAAACGGTTAATTACTAGTAGAAGTGTGGACCACTCTATTATAAGAGTATTGTATATAGATAATATTTTCATCCCAGGTATTTATATGCTTCTGATTGTAACCCCTCAAAATATACACCAAAATCCTATTGACTACTTTTTTCTACCTATCTCTCTATGGATGGAATGTTGTAGACCTCTTCAACTAAGTGTCCATGTCCTCCGACAGTGTAGTCCAAAATTCACTAAGAAAACATCGTATCCTTGTTTGAGATGTTTCTCCTTGGTATCCTAAATTCCACCCAGACCTATTCAAAGAAATTGTTTGTTACTTCTTTTTCGTTGATGGTATTTTTTTCAAGGAATGAGAATGCACATTTTTTTGAACCTGTCAACTACCACAAATAGGTAATCATCTCTCTTCCTGGTGTTTGGTGAATCTCCAACAAAATCCATGGAAACACTTTCCCAAGATCAAGTGGGTATAGTTAAGGCATGGTATAGACCTTGATTTGTATGATTGGTATTGCTATTACAACAAATAATACATCCTCTAATATATTGTGCTACATATTATTGCATTCTAGGAAAGTACACATACCTCTGTAAATAGAAAATTATCTTCCCAACACAAAAATTTCCTACAACCTTGGAAGTGTGAGCCTTTTTGATAAGATGTAGTCATTCACCTTTAGAGAAATAGATCTTGTCGATCTTGTAGAGTAAACCATTCTAGAAATGATAGTCATCCTTTCCTTCACTTTCTTCTATATTAATATGTCCCTGTGGCTACTAAAACACCTCCTTGAATTCCTCATCTTTTTTGTATGCCTCTTTGTATGCATCATGGGTAAAAGGACTTATGTGCATCAGAGATCTAAAAGTTTTAATCTTATATGTGGGTGGTCATGAAAGAATTTATACTAAAATATTTCTACTACCCTTCTTATACTTGATGACTAGATGAAATTGCTTTAAAAACCCCATCCACCTGTAGTGTCTGGATTTTTGTTTCTTACTCTAGGCCTGCAAATATTGTAGTGGTTGGTGATATGTGTGGATGATGGTCTCCTTTCCCATAAAATAGTGCTTCCACTTCTTGACATCTTGAACTAGGGAATATAACTCCTTTTCATAGGAAGGGTAGTTAATAACTTCCCCATGAAATAGTTTAGAATAGTAGCATATTGGCCTTCCTCCTTGCATCAAAATGGCTCCCATGGCACACCCACTTGCATATTTATCCACTTCGAAGGGATTTTTCAAGTCTAGTAGAATAAGCATCGGTGTTTGAATCATATTTATTTTCATATCATCAAAGGTCTTTTGTTGATTCCTCCCCAATTGGAAATTATTAGCACTAGTTGTTATGGTGTGGAGTAGTACAACTACTATTGAAAATAAAGCTATGAAATTTTATGAAAATGAATCTATGGAGATATGAATCTATGAAAGATATGAAAAAGAATCTGTGAAGATTCTATAACATACTTTCTATGAAACCAAATATTCGGCAATGGGGAGTCTGGCAATAACTGTATTTCATGATCCACATCCCTCTTGGGTGGTATCCCTTTAGGATCCTTGAAAAATATATCATGTATTCGTATATAAACTCCTCCAATTGATGTTTCTTCTCTTTAGTACACCCCTTCAAGGATGCCTTCACTCTCATTGACTCATGATCGGATTGATATTCTCTTAGGAAAAGAAAAACATATTTTTTACTAGAACTAATCAACTTTTAGACTTGGTTAGAACTTACCAGTGAGATATTTGACTTTCCTTTATCAACGTTGATGATGCCATACTTCCCATCCTTGATTAGTCAGTAATGGTTGTCTCTCTACATGAATATTCCATCCCTCATATACATGTATGGGATTTTGAACACTACTCCAAATACATCAAGGGGTACTACATCCAATTCCACTTCATCAATAAAATCCATACTTATAACAAATTCAATCTTACATTGTTTCCTTACATTTATCTTTTAATTCTTGTTTACCCAACCGAATGGATAGGGGATACAGTTATAGTGAGCCTCCAATCCAAGCTTGTTGAGAAGATCCACTTCTATGAGATTATCTTGTGAACCATATTCGAACAAAGCATCTATCTTGGTCTTCTTGACTTGAATCTTAATGTGGAAGATCTTGGTCATCTCCTTCTCTTCCTTGTGATGAAGGTTAATAAAATCTAACACCTTATTCACATATGTGCAGACAATATTTTCATCCAAATTTGATCTACTTTCAACCTGATTACTTGAGTCTATGGCTGGAAGGTTCTATTTCATTTCATCCTTCTTCCAGTTCTTCGGGTTTAACTCTTGATGTAGTTTACAAAACTTTTCCTTGGTTTCGACATCAATGTTGTAATAATTGCACTAGTTGCTAGATTAATATTTTCACTGATGTGTAGTGGCTTTTTTATTCTTATATTTCCCCCCTTTCCACTTCTCCTTCCCCTCCTTGGAAGCTTAGTGGTGCTCTTTCTGCTTTGAATGACTTGGTTTCGCCTTCTTTTGGCCTATGTTTTCTAGGTATTGTTCTTGTACACATGCCTCATCTATTGTCCTTGGATTGAAGAGAATCACCTAATTTCGTAGGTGGTTATGTAAACTTGTTAGATACTTGAGGAGTACATATGTGTTGTTGGGTGAGATACCCAACATGATGGCCATATTTATGAACTCAGTGGTGTAGTACCCCTGTACACTCTTTCCCTGCCTCTTCATGAAGTAGTGACATAGGATCCATTGATCCTTTACATACATGATAGGGTAGAATTGGGACTTGATGAGGTTTTTGAAGTCCTCCCACCTAGTTATTGGCAGATCACCCTCTATCCTAAGAGCTTCCATATGGATTTCCCACCAGGTTAAAGCATGTCCCTCTAACTTCAATATAGAAAATGAAATGCTCTTCTCTTCATATATATGCTAAATGCTAAAATGTACTTCTAGTTGTTGCAACCAATGATTTATTTTGAATGCATTGATATCATCTTGGTATAGATTTACACCGACTTTCACTTCCATATTGAATAAGGACTGTGAAGGATTCACAACACTCAAACTTAGCTTCTCTTTCTCAGATTCTTTCCATGACTCCTTTCCTGAGTTTTCCTAATCTTTCAGTTTCCTCTTAGATATAATCTCTAAGTAAGAGTCTCCATCATCTCCGAACGGTTAGAGATTACTTACTAGAGCCTCCATGAGAAGGTTCATATTGTGACTAATGTCTCCAACTTGTGCTTCCAGCCTCTCAAATATATCTTATATTGGATCTTTAGGGTTGTTATGAATAGACTCATCCACCATGTCTAGGGTTTCCATTAATTCTCTTTAATCCAATTCCTGGATCCTACAGCTTCTCACAAATAACCAAAAGAAAAAAAATCCCTAATACGAATATGATCTGTAAACTACCATGGATATTCCATTGGAATAGTTCATCATAATAAAGATGATAAATAAAACTGAAATACACAAAAAGAATATTAAATTCCCATAGATTCCATAATATTTAGTTATTGGTTTTCTACTCATGCATGAAATAGATAAAATGTAGAAAACAAAGAATAGTAAAATACAATCACACACCATCAATAAGATAACACAAATATTTTCTCTGGGAAACCTTTACGGGCAAAAAACTAGCTAGAAGGTGAGGCTTCTCTTCTCTCTTTTATTTGGTCCTGAAATTATGCAAGTACAAAGGAGGAGGCACTCTCTACAGATTTACCTGAGGTATGTGTCCTGTTAGGATGTTATAGAACATTAACACCCTCTTTTATTCTCTCTAATTTCCCACTCCCAGCTGTTATTCTCTCTAATTTCTCACTCCCAAAGTTAGAACCTTCACGTATTTTTAGACTCACATGCCCCATCCTTGGGTAAATTCACCTTGACTATTGTTCTTCCGTGTGTTATATGATGTGTCTCTCTGTGGGTGATCCAATCAGGCCATCCAACCTCTCAAGAATTCCCATATTCCCAAGGATGGTAGGTGAACTCCTTGGGAATGCACATAATTCACCCCATCCTTGCCCAAATGCAACCCAAGTATATTTCCTCTATTGCAAGGAAAGTGGGGCACGTACCCCCTCGGGTCCACATGTCACCAATGTGTAGCCAAGGTGTTCCTTCCCATGCCTATAAGACAAGTAATTTCCCAACTGATCTTATCCTCCTTGTGTCTTCTACTCGACTCATCTCTTAATCAAACCAAGGAGTGTGCATGCTCAATGGGTTTGATGGAAGGCCTTACATCCTCCCCCACAAGATTTTTTTTTGTCCTAGAAAATTTGTCTGTAATTATGATCCGCAATGACCTCTATCTAAATATCGAATCATTTCGTCATATTTACACAGGTTATCATATCTCTTCCAACTATCCTCTTCATTGGTTTTGTCATTCCACTAGAAAATTACTGATGCATTTGACCTCTAACATGTCCCAAAATATGACGTTCCATAATATTCTCTACCTTCAAATTTAGTTTTTTCACAACCAAAGTCGGTGCTTCAGATGGATCAATTTGACTTGGGTTGTCTAGTTCCCTTTGACACAACTTCAACTAGACAATGTGGAATATAGGATGAATATGTCACATGTGGAATGGTAATATGAATCTATAAGTGGCATTTCCAATGTTCTCAAGGAATTTGAACAACCACTTATTCCTCTGCAAATGAGATGGAGTCATACCTTTGGGTGGAGTGAACTAATCTTCACTCAACTTGAGGAAGATTGACTCTCATTCTTGGAATTATATGCCACACCTATTATGATCTTCCCACTAATTCAATATGTCAGTGTCATTATTCAAGTGAGTGTGATCTATCCCTAATCGATCTTGACAACTCTTCACAGAGTCCAGAGCTGATGGATTTGTTCAATAGTAGCCCTGTGTCACAAAATGAGGAGTCACGGGTTATCATCCATTCATCAAATTGACTTGACTGTATCCCACAATTGAACTCTTCTACAGTTTATAACTGAATTGGGAGGTGTCCAACAAGTTTGACCAATTCATTTGATCTTCTTGTATATAGTTCCGCAAGTATTCCTCAAAAATTGTGCTTATTTTTTTGGTATGGCCATCTATCTATCGATGATAGGCCAAACTATTAAACAAATCCAGCCCCATAATCCTGAACAATGATCTCCAAAACTTGTTCATGAACCTTACAACCCTGTATGATAGAATTTCCAAAGGAAGACCCCAATACTTCACTACGTGCTTGAAAAACATATATGCAACTTCATTTTCACTACAATGCATCTTCATGGAAATGAAGACAACATACTTGGAGAATCGGTCCAAGATAGCCAAAATCTCATTGTATCCATGTGTCAATGGAAACAATGTGATGAATTCCATCGAGATTCTCATCCATGGTCTCTCGAGAATCGGTAAAGGTTGCAACTATATTTCTCTCAAGATGGTGATTGTCTTATCCTTTTGACATATAAGGCAAGTGGAAACATACTCCTCCACATCCTATTTCATCCTCTCCTAAAAGTATACTCAGTCCAATAATGCCATCATCCTATGTTGTCCTAGGTGTCTAGGAAAAGGTGAGTCGTAATGGTTGATCAATCAGTAATGGTTGTCTCTCTACATGAATATTCCATCTCTCTTCATTGGGTTTGTCATTCCAGTGGGAAAGTACTGATGCATTTGACCTCTACCATGTCCCAAAATATGATGTTCCAAAATATTCTCTACCTTCAACTCTAGTTTGTCCACAACCAAAGTCGGTGCTTCAGATGGATCAATTTGACTTGGGTCATCTAGTTCCCTTTGACAAAACTTCAACTAGATAATGTGGAGTATAGGATGAATATGTCACATGTGGAATGGTAATATGAATCTATAAGTGGCATTTCCAATGTTCTCAAGGAATTTGAACGACCGCTTATTCATCTACAAACGAGATGGAGTCATCCCTTTGGGTGGAGTGAACTAGTATTCGCTCAACTTGAGGAAGATTGACTCTCATTCTTGGAATTCTATGCCGCACCTATTATGATCTTCCCACTACTTCAATATGCCAGTGTCATTATTCAAGTTAGTGTGATCTATCTCTAATCGATCTTGACAACTCTTCACAAAGTCTAGAGATGATGGATTTGTTCAATAGTAGCCCTGTGTCAGAAAATGAGGAGTCACGGGTTGTTGCCCGTTCATCAAGTTGACTTGACCGTATCCCACAATTGAACTCTTCTACAGTTTATAACTAAATTGGGAGGTGTCCACCAAGTTTGACCAATTCATTTTATCTTCTTGTAGATAGTGCCACAAGTATTCCTCAAAAAGTGTGTTTATTTTTTTTATATGCCCATCTATCTATCGATGATAGGCCAAACTATTCAACAAATTCATCCCCACAATCCTGAGCAATGATCTCCAAAACTTTCTCATGAACCTTACAACCCTATATGATAGAATTTCCAAAGGAATACCCCAATACTTCACTACATTCTTAAAACAAATATCTGCAACTTCATTTGCACTACAATGCATCGTCATGGAAATGAAGACAACATACTAGGAGAATCGATCCAACACAACCAAAATCTCATTGTATCCATCTGTCAATGGAAGTTATGTGATGAATTCCGTCAAGATGCTCATCCATGGTCTCTCTAGAATAAGTAAAGGTTGCAACTATATTTCTCTCAATATGGTGTTCGTCTTATCCTATTGACATATCAGGCAAGTGGAAACATACTCCTCCACATCCTATTTCATCCGCTCCCAAAAGTATCCTCAGTCCAATAATGCCATCATCCTACGTTTTCCTAGGTGTCCAGGAAAAGGTGAGTCATGACATTCCTTCACAGTTTTCCTCAGAAGGAAAGACAACTTATGGACATAGGTTTGTTACCCAAAACACAATAGTCCATTGTGTAGTGCAAAAATCTTCTTTTTTTCTTCCTTCACTTCCTTTAAGATGTTCTTTGTTGTGCGATCATTATCTAACCCTTCCTTGATATTTTCATGCAATTCTGCCAGGACATAAATCTTACTACCCCTTGATGTAGGAAACTCGTCCTCCTCATCTAGGACTATCAGTTATCACTTTTTTATGAAGGCCTCCATAACAACATTGAGTCTACCCAACCTATACTCAATGTTCATGTCAAATTCTACGAGGAAGTTCTTTCATCTTTCCTACTTGGGTGATAACTTTGATTCCATCACAAAGTAACTTTTTGCGACGTTGTATGTATTCATGACAAATGACTTTCCCAACAAGTAGTTTCTCAAAGACTACAAACAATGTACTACAAAATTCATCTCCTTCTCGTGAATAGGGTACCTTCGTTCAATGTCTTAGATATTTCTTATCTCAAAGGAAATTTGATGTCCCTCTTGCATCAAAACTCCTCCAATGGCAAATTTTGATGTCTCCATCTACACTTGAAATGATTACGGAAAGTTTGGAAGCTTCAATACAGCAGAAAAAATAACTCAATATTTTGTCTCCCCAAATGCATACTTTCACCTCTCTGTCTAGTTCTATGCTTTCTAATCCTTGAACAAGTCGGTCAACAATGAAACAATCTTGGAGCATCACTCTCTGAACTTGTGATAGTAGTTGGATATCCCAAGGAATACTCTCTCATCATAAACTATATGTGGCTTTTCTGAATCTTCGGTTTCCTTGACCTTCACAGGGTCCGTGCGAATGCATCCTTGGCCATTATAATGCCCCCAAAATGGTATCTCAGTCTACCCAAAAACACACTTATACTTCTTGAGGAACAATTGGTATTGTCACAACACCTCAAAGAATTGTGCCAAATTCTTATTTTTATCTTCCATACTTTCATTGTACACCATGATGTCGTCCAAATACACCACACCAAATGTTTCTAAAAACAAATACAACACATCATTCATCAATGTGAAAAAGGTTTCAAGGGAATTGTATAACCTAAAAGGAATCACTAGGAACTGATAGCTCCCATATGTTGTCACCATGGTTGTCCTCGCCTCATCCACATCTACAATTCGCACCTAAAACTACCCATGTTGCAAGTCAGGATTTGAAAATAATTTGGCCTTGGCCAACCTGTGAAAGAAACACACAACTAGAGGAAACGATAATCGATTCTTCACCATCTGTTTGTTCAAAGCCTTGGAATTCAAACACATCCTCGTCTCTATAGTCTCCTTATTTTGAAAGAGAACCAGGGCACCATATGGTGACCTGGATGGACGAATGAAACCTGCATCAATCAATTATGTTAAGTTCTTCTTGAACTCTTCAACCTCAATTTATGACAATTGTTAAAGATTTATTTTCAGTGGTCGCATTCCAGGATCTATCTCTATATGATGATCAATAGTGTGTCTCGATGGGAGAAATTTTTGAAAGTCATCTAGAATTATATGAGAAAATTTACCCAATAAGTGAGTGAGCTCAGGTGGAACATGCATCCCCACTCCATCTTCATCAACTTTCACAACGACTACTATGTAAATATGAAATCATTTCCACCTTACTACTCTCTTCATACTCAATGCAGAAAAAAGTCGCACCTTTCCACTAGACTTCCTTGTGATTGTCCACACAAACCAAGCCTTCTATTCAACAAGTATAACCATTTTTTCCATCCATGGCATGAGGACTAAATGTGTCCTCCTGAGTAACTCTTACCCAAGGATCGTTCCTCAAAGTCATTCATAGGAATCAATGGGAAACTAGATCAATCTTTCCATTTGTTAAGCCAAATGTGAAGTGAGGAGGAAATTCAATCTGCTATCGTTTCCTTGGAGTTTATTTTCTTCACCATATCTCTACACAAAGAAACTCTAAGCGCTATCTCCTTCACAAATTTCATCCTTAGAAAATTATGTGAGGCCCATGATTTTACCAGGTCTTGCATTCTTCTTCCATTGATAACCAGATCCACAAAACATATCTAATGGTCTTCATTGCTTAGCTTTCCACCCAAGGCATCCAACGCACCAATCCTTCCCAATTATCTACAAACTGAGCTTTGCCACTCTTTCCATGTTAATTAAAAAATATAAACAAAATCACAATACAACATACCTCTATTATACCATAATTTCATAGAATATGTGGGAATGCCCCTTGGTCCACCCCTTAGATCCAAGGTGCATCACCTCAAGTCTGTCTAGCTCTTGGTTTGCTACTTCAATCAATTTTTCTCCACCTCAGGTCATGGAGGGACACTTGGATCACTCTTTCTTGAGTCATCTGTGACTTGACACTATTGTACTACTTCATCAGCCTTTGTCCAAGGAGTCGCACCTCTTTGAGTTGAACCACTCTTGGACTATAGAAATATTATCATACTTTGTTCTTCATCTTCACAAAACTTAGAAAAAATATTTGATACCATTTGTCATGGACTCAATATTGCTTCTCGAGTCCAGCCTTGGAATCTCGTGGACGTGTGAAACCATAGTAGTTCTCACTTCGCATCTTATGTCAACTGAGGATACTTCACCTTGACTACACCTCTTCACTTAGAGAAAACCCGTAGTCATTTTTAGACAAAGGGAGAGTCACATTCCTTCTCTATACAGCTCACTTATATACTTAGTCAATTTGTTAACATTCTTAACACTTAGTCATTCTGGCATACAATGAAAAAACATGCAAAAAAAAGAGACATAGATATAGTACATGCAGCACTAGCAGTGCATAACACCAAACATGGTTTATTATATTGTGAAATAGATTCAATATAATATAATAGAATGCATATAGGGTGCTACTTTCCTAGTTACAAACATAGGCAGAGTCTCACAACTTTCCCCATACAACAGAAGTGTATAGAATGCAAATATTCATCACACGAAGACTCGTCCGTCGCACCTTCTTCACATAACCTACGACACACCCTAGTTGTGTGCCCACCTCAAACCGAACCACTTTATGTCTCATGCCTTGCTTCCTTCTCGCATTATTGTTTCATCCATCCCATGCTCTTATATGGACTCCAACCGTCTCCTTTCACCAATCGTTACGCCTTTTGGTGTCATCCCCTTCACAAATCGACACGCCCATTGAACATACGTGTCCCTTCATAGACCGACACATGCATGAACCCATGTGCTTATGAACCTTCGTGTCTTTTCTCCTTGATGCACCCCATCCTTGGGAACATGCCCCTTATCTTATGTTCTTCCTTGAGTCAGTCGATGTGACTATTCATGGGTGTGTTGATGGAGTCATGCAACGTCTCCAACGTGCCCATTTTCCCAAGGGAATGTGTGTCCACTCCTTGGAAATGCACCCAAGTCGTGTCGTCTTTGCCCAAATGCGATTGAATTCTATATCCTCTGTTGCATGGCAAGTCAGACATGTGTCCCCTTGGTTCTGCATGTCACCATCGTGTGCCCAAGGTGCTCATACCGATGCCTATAATACATGTACTTCCCCAATCAATGACATCCTCCTTGTGCCTTCTACCCGACTCATCTTTGAATTCACCGAAGGAGCACGAGCCCAGTGGGTGTCATGGGAGGCCTTACATGATAGACATTAAAAGGATTACATGAAAGAAAGAAATGAGAGACGAATAAATACACTCAGTTCATTTTTTTCAATTATTAGCTAAATGTCAAGAATAACATTTTCCAAATATAAAATAACAACACAAATTTAAAATAATTTAATTACTCAAAATCAAATACATATGAAAATACAATTTACTTTTTTAAAATTATAAAGTTGAGGTTTATATTGCTATATTTTTTTAAAATAAATATTTTAGAAATATAAAACATAAATTCATTTTCCAATATTTTGATTACTCTAATTTTAAAATAATAGATTACAAAAATGATGTTTATAAAATATCATTTTAAAACTATGAAATATCTCTAATTATCAAATATCTCTTTTGGATTTTCCCAAATATCTCTTTTAGACAATTTCCAAAAGTAGCTTTGTATGAGAACATCCAGAAACGACATTTCTAAATGAAAATTATAAAATGAAAGTCACGTCCATTAATAATGCTCCGAGTAATGTTTTTTATACCTTGGCGTCAAATATTTTGTGTATGGAATGAATAAATACTTTGTGTATGGAATGAATTTTATAATTATGTAGATAGGCATCTCTCCTATTGGAATAGATGGATTAATCAATCTTTTAATTACAAAATATGATTTAATGGTTAGGAAAGGAAGATACTGACATATTCTTCATCTTACGCTCAAATCAATGAATGCTATTGATCACATTAATTCCAATTTGTTCATTCATGATGTTTACTTTTTCATATTTACATAATATGATTAACAAATTACTACACTGAATTATCAATTACCACAAATCATAATTTAATAAATCCAAACAAAATTACTTCAATTTTAACATTTAACTCTTTAATTTTAACATTTACCTTCTTACATCAATTTACGTGGCATATCTTTACTTTACCTCTTCATGTCCGCCAGGTTTGGCCATCTCTCCCATACATATATGGATCACAGGTGTTATTTTCAACTAACGTTTCATATTTACCTGGACTGGATGCGTGTGGCAATGGAGGACAGATGTCATAAGGTGTGGAAATGGAGGATCAGGTGTTCTAAGGGATTATTTTGGCTTTGGCGTTTCATATATACCTAGACGTGGATGTGCGTGGCAATGGACTGGCATTTCATATGTACCTGGAAGTGGATTGTTTTGGCTCGGCGTTGGATTATTTTGGGTCGGCGTTTCATATATACTGGACGTGGATGCGTGTGGAAATGGACTGGTGTTTAATATGTACCTAGAAGTGGATGGCCTGCGTTTCAAATGCCACCCCACGTTATGGATCAATGGAGAGTGTGTGTTAGAAATGCTCTTACTCTTGTTTGTTGGTATTCAAAAAGATGTTTGTCCAGACCCGAAGACAAATGCTCAGCGTTTTCTCAAGGGTATGGGAGCGACCCGCATGGTTACTACAGGTTTACTTGTAGCGGCAAATCGAATTGAAGAAAGGGATGAGGGTTTCAATCAGGGAAGCAATCGAATTGATAACCCTCTGGTTTTTTTGTTTCACTCATCAATCTAATTGTCTTAATTGTCTTACAGGTGGAAGGAGTTGTCGTTGAGGGTGGGAAAGGCCCAGCATTTGGGATACATTCTCCCACATTCAAGGTTTAGTCCATACCACGAGGTGGGTATTTTAATTAAGTGGGATGTCTTCTGTATTCATTGGTTGTTATTGAACGTTAATGCAGGTAAAATTTCCAATGGAAAGAAAGGAGATGTTGTAGTGGATCAATACCACCACTATAAGGTACAAATGGAAGTATTGCATTTCAAACTGGTCATTATACATTGTTTTATTTTTTTTTTAAGCATTGATGGAATTTTTATTTGTATTTGTAATCTGCTTGCAGCAAGATGTTCAGCTTCTCAAATACATGGGAATGTCCTCTATCGAAGTATTGCATTTCAAACTAGTCATTCAAATACATGGGAATGTACGTCTATCGAGGCATTGCATTTCAAACTGGTCATTATACATTGTTTTATTCTTATTTTTATTTTTTTAGGGTTGATGGATATAGTTTATTTGTATTTGTAATCTGTATGCAGCAAGATGTTCAGCTTCTCAAATACATGGGAATGTACGTTTATGTAAAAAATGGTTGTGGTTTTTCTATTTCCTGGACTCGCATATTAGTTGAATTAAAGAACAATTATATTTTTATAATTAACTCTATAATGGATTTTAAATGACCACTCTCAATCTTTTAATATTTAAAGAGGCATCTCCCATACGAGGAGGAGTCAATGAAGAGGGAATTGCTTATTACAATAATCTCATCGATGAGATTCTCAACAATGGTAATTAAAAAACAAATGATTAACTGGCCTTTGGTAGAGATTTGCATGTATATGCTTTTTCTACATGGATCTGATTTTTCCTGCAGGTATAGAGCCTTTTGTTACACTGTATCACTGAGACATTCCACAAACTCTGGAGGACGAGGACGGGGAATTTCGCGGCAAGAGAGTCGTGTAAGATTCATTCTCATAACTTTTTTTTCAACTCTTCTAGAATATCGAGACACATGCTTCTGATATTGATCCTTCTTTCAGAGAAGACTTTGGTTTCTTCGTTGAAGAATGTTTTCGAGCTTTTGGAGACCGTGTGAAGTATTGGCAAACTATAAACTAACCATTTATCTTTTCATTATTTGGCTACGATAAAGGGGTTCACGCACGGGGCCGATGTTTACCTATATTCGGTAGAAATTCTGCAACAGAGCTTTAATTTAGAGGGTTATGTTAACAATGTGATTTTAATCTAAATAATAGAGGAAATAGTGAATTAAAATCTTTATATCATCGATAAACATTATTACATTTAAAGGATTATCAATTAGATTGCTTCCCTGATTATATAAACATCATTGCTTTCAACATCACAATTAACCTCTAGATTATTCTCAAATTGACTATTATTTGAAAGGGTGATGTCCTTCCAATTTTTGGGACAAAACCACTTTCAATATCAAAATCATCATATTGAATTATAATAAAACTCTATTAGTATTTTAAAAAACAACTAGTTTTTCTCAAATTTGTAATTAAAAAAATACATTTACTACTGTAGCTTACTCCGGTGATGAGTATTTTTCTCAAATTTGTAATTGAAAAAAACATTTACTACAGTAGCTTACGCCGGCGACGAGGATACGAGATTAGCTTACTCCGGTAATGAGGAATAAGCAGTGATGGATGCTCCGCAATGTAATAATCAAGCATTATGATAAAAAGGGTAAGAACATTAAAAATAAGTATATCTCGGCTCACCAGTGGCGCCCTAGTGGAAATTTCTTGATTCTCGGAACGTGAAAGCAATGTAAATGTACGTTTAGCACTGGACATTAATGTAAATAATATTACATGAACCCTAACCCTAAATACTAAATTCTAAATATTACTAAATCTTAAACTAAAATACTAATATTTCATTTATTAATATTAATATTTAATTATTATATATTAATAATTATAATTTTTAAAGTAATATTATTAATAATTTTGAAGATAAAGTAATATTGTTTATGTTCAAATGTAATATATTATTAATGTTTAATCATTATATATTAATAATTATAATTTTCAAATTAATATTATTAATAATTTTAAAGGTAAAGTAATATTGTTTATGTTGAAATGTAATATATTATTAATGTAAAACAAATTAATAATAATGAATAAATATAATAATATAACAATAAAGTAATAAATAAATTTAGAATGATGAACATAGTTATCAATTTAACTATAACTCTTTCTCGTTTTTTGAGGGGTCTAATTTTTTACCCCGTTTTTAAAAATGGTACTATCGGTAGCACCTCCCTTTTTAGGTGGTTTTTCTATATTTTAAATTTTTCAATCCACAATGTTTACACATTTTTTTTTAAATGCTTATTTTTCATCTATTTTCATTTTTTTCAATTCTTTTTTTATTTTTTTTTATTCAATGGTGTTTTTAGTCATTTTTCCATGCTTCTTTCAATCTTAAATATTTTTTACCCTTTATTTTTTTTGAAGTTACGATTTTTCATATAATTGTGTCTTATTAATTAATTTATTGTTCCATACTTTTAAAATATAGTGGAAAACACCATTCTTAACACATTGTTTACCTTTACTTCAATACATGGAAAACAATTGTAGTTAAATAACACTATTTTTTAATATTTAACAAAAAAATATAATTCAATTTTTTTATATAAATTAAAAACTAAGAAAAATAAAAGAACTGAAATTAAAAAAAATAAAAAAACAAATTTAGATAATAAAAAATAACAAAGAGAAACTTAAAAAATAAAGAGGAAAAAACAAAACAAATATATAAACTAAGCTAAATCTAGAAAAAAACAAACAAAAAAAAGGGTAAAAAACCAAATTTATGGCCTAAAAAGTTTTAAAAAGTTTAAAAAACACACAAAAAATAAGAATATATTAAAAAAAAAAACAAATTAACACACTTAAACTACAAAATTTATTACAAAATTAGAAAAAAAATTAAAAAAAAACATAAAATTACAAATAAAAATAATTTTTTTATTAAAAAACTTACAAATATGTAAAATTTTATGAAAAAACAAACAAATTAAAAAAACATATGTACCGATGATGGGAGGCCATGGGGGTGATGTCGGGCATCACCCCAACCCCCAGGGGCTAAGTCTTAGCCCCATGGGACCAAGGTTTAGCCTCTGGGGCTGGGGTGATGTCGGGCATCACCCGAGCCCGCAGGGGCTAAACCCTGGTCCCATGAGGCTAAGGCTTAGCGGCTAGGGGCTAGGGCGATGCCCAGAATCACCCCAACCCCCAAGGGCTGAGATGATGGCCGGAATCACCCCCACGACACCCACGACTCTCAACCAGCATGGGTGTCATGGGTGTCATGGGGGGTGATTTCGAGCATCACCCTAACCCCCAGTGGCTAAGCCCTGGTCCCACGGGGCCAAGGCCTAGCCCGTGGGGGCTAGGGTGATGTCGGGAATCGCCCCAGGGGCTAAGCCTTAGCCGCGTGGGACAACGGTTTATCCCATGGGGGCTAGAGTGATACCCGACATCACCCCAGCCCCCACAGGCTAAGCCCTGGCCCCGTGGGACCACTGCTTAGCCCCTGGGAGCTCGGGTGATGCCCGACATCACCCCAACCCCCACGAGCTAAGCCTTGGCCCTGTGGGACCAAGGCTTATCCCCTGGAGGTTAGAGTGATGCAGAGAATTGCCCCCCATGACACCCCAATAATATGTAGGTTTGTAATTTTTTGTTTTTGTTTTAATTTTAATTAAAATTTTATGTTTTTTTTTTTTTAAATAAAAAAGGGGTGGAACCTGTTATATTAGAAAAAAGGAGTATACAGTGACTGGTGATGACGCCAGGAGTATACCAAGACAGCTGGGTCTCCTGTGCCAGGTGCAGTTCTATTATCAAAATATACATATGGGTACCCTGCCCGAGGGAAACCAGGGCTAATATGCTAACATGTTTCAAAAAAGAGACCATATCTAGGCATAAGGAAACTAAACACTCTAACTAAACTGAGACAATAGAGATACTTCTAACCAGAAGCTTCGGTGAGTCTACTTGCTCGTGCTCGTCCTTTCTTGCCTCTTCTTACGCCAACCTGCTAGAAGCAAGTACACCTGCGCGCACGTTGGGCACTATCGCTTCGGAAGGTTCTTGAGTGGGCTGCAAAGAGCATGTCCAGCCTTTGGTCCATTATGGCGAGACGAAAAGCTAGGTCGTCCATCAGACCTCGGAGCTCGAAAATGAGTGGTAGGTGCCATAGTTCA
>JASDQU010105463.1:178099-199237 GCA_032191745.1 Picea mariana | reverse complement strand
CTTTTTTTTCCCAATTATATCAATAAGAACATTTTTATAATTGATACAGTTTATTGTAATTTTATTTGTGGAAACGAATCCACTGCAAATAATGTCTGCCTTTGGTTCTAACAATGAATATGAATTCCACTTAGCATGCCAAAAAGCTCCAAATAGTAACTTGAATATTTGAGATACTGCTTTGACAATATTTTTTTCATCCTATCACATGTGATCAACAAACTTTAATACTTCTTTATGTAGCAACTTTTACAGGAATCTTGCTAAGACATGAATTTGAGAATTGAAGTTGACTCCACTTCATCTTTGTAAGCAAACTCTTATAATCCCTATATCTAATGAGGTGGTCAATGACGTCTAAATTAAGTTACAAAGAGGTTACATAGGCTACTTCCTCCCATTTACCTTCATGGAAGAGTTCGTGATATGAAAACTTAAAAACTATGGAATGTTCATGATGAAGATTATCCTAGTTGCTTTGTGGGGGATTGAGACTAACTTTCTTTACGAATAGAATTTATTCTCACTACTCTTTCCTCTCATCTTGCATCTATTTCGTTTAAGAATTTAATGCTATTTTGAGAAATATTTTTTTTCAAAACTTCTATCGGTGAAAGCCATGAATTCTACTGAATAAGAGATCCTTATTTAACCGACGTAATATGTAATGTAATTTTAACGATTTTTTAAGACTCTTTAAAAAAGACACCTTCAATCTTAAATTTCCCTTTTATTATGCTAAACTTGATTCTAACTCGAACCTTGATTTAGTAATCTCTAGATCTAGAACCGTTTATTTAATAAATTAAAAAAAAATCTTCACTACTGCATTTTACGAAAACGATGATGTTTCACGTAACAAAGTCACCACCTCTCCTAACTTTGTTACGTGAAACATCATCGTTTTCGTAACAAAATGCAGTAGTGAAGATTTTTTTTAATTATATATATATATATATATATATATATATATATATTATTTCACGTCAAGTTATAAAAAGCATTACTCTCAACATTATTAATAGGCATGGGTTTCATTTTATTATTTTCCTTTTAGAAATGTCGTTTGTTGATGTTTTCATACAAAGCGACATTGCGAAATTTCTAAAAGAGATATTTGGGAAATATACAAAAGAGATATTTGATAATAATAATTTAGAGATATTTGATAGGTTTTAAATGATATTTTATAAACATCATTTTTATAATCTATTATTTTAAAATTGTAGTAACTAACATATTGGAAAATGAATTTGTGTTTTATATTTCTAAAATATCAGAGTAATGAAAATATTGGTAAACGAATTTGTGTTTTATATTTCTAAAATAAAAAAAATAAAAAAATCATAGCAACATAAACCTCAACTTCATAGTTTTAAAAAGTATATTGTAGTTTTATGTATTTGAATTTTGAGTAATTAAATTATTTTAAAATTATGTTTCTACTTTATATATAGAAAACGGTATTCCCCACATTTAGTTAATAATTTGACAAAATAGAATCGAGTGTATTTATTCCTTTTTTATTTCTTTCTTTCACACAACACTTCTCATATCCTATAAGGCCTCCCATGATATTCACCAGGTCTGCATGCTGTTTGGATGATTTCAGAGACGAGTTGGGTAGAAGGAGGATGTGATTGGCTGGGAAAGTACTTGTATTATAGGAACGGGTTGGAGCATTTTGAGAGCATGATGGTGACGTGCGAACCCAAGGAGGCACACATTTGACTTTCCTTGCAACGGATGATGTAGAATTTGGTTTCATTTGGGAAAGGACAGGGTGACTTGGGTGCATTCCAAGGAGTGGAATCTTAACATATTCCCTTAAGAACAACTTGGGATAGGATTGAAGGATTTACAATAGTGACACAATACGAGAAGGAAGGAGGCATTAAATCTTACCCCCCCTTAATGACAACTTCCTGAACGCCTAACATAGATCGAAGTTTAGAAAACTTCGCTTCTCTGAGAGACTTTGTGAAAATGTCTGCAACTTGATCTTCTGTAGGGAAAAAGAGCACTTCAATAACTTGATCATGAATGAGATTTCTGATGAAGTGCATGTGTATCTCAATGTGCTTGTTGTGCTGATGTTCAACTGAGTCTTTTGTGAGCTTGATGACACTTTGATTGTCGCACCAAAGGCCAGTCGGATGTTGTTGCTAAAATCCAAAATCTGAAAGGATATCTCAAAGCCACAAGAATTCATGACTTGCATTTACCACTGCTCGATACTATGATTATGCTGAAGAAAGTGCAATAGCCTGTTGTTTCTTATAGGCCCAAGTGACAAGTCTCGAACCAAGGATGAAAACAAAACCTGCAATAGAATTATGATCATCAAGTTCGCTGGCCCAATCTGAATCAATGAAACCAACCAATAAAAGAGTCCCCCCTGAACTGTAATGTATCTGGAACTGAACTCTACCACGGACATAGAAAAGTATTATTTTAGCTTCTTTCTAATGGCTTTCACGGGGTGTTTTCATATACCGGGAAACAATACCAACAACAAAAGAAAGATCAAGACATGTATGAGTCAAGTATAAGAGGCTACCAATTAACTGACAGTACATGGTGGCATCAACTTCGGGAGAAGTATAGGTGGCAATAAGATTGACTCTAGACTGGAAGGGAGAAGGCATGGGTTTACAATCATCCATGTGAAAGCGACGAAGAAGGTCACAAGCATACTTAGAATGGGAAAGAAAAATTCCTTCATTGGTTTGCAAAACTTGGAGGCCAAGGAAATAGTGCAAAAAAACTAAGTCTGTCATTTCAAATTTCTTCTTAAGTTTGGTTTTCACATGGTTTAAAAGTTTTAAGTCACTACTTGTAAGGATAAGGTCATCAACATAAAGCACAAGGATTATGACATAGCTTCCTACTTTATTGATATAGACATTAGGATCAGAATGGCATCTAGAGAATCCGATGTCAATAAGAAAGTTGTTTATTTTAGCATACCAAGCTCGGGGAGATTTCTTAAGACCATAAAGAGATTTATTAAGGTGAAAAAAAAGGCTAGAGTCATTCTAGACATAGCCAGGAGGTTGTTCCATGTAGATTTTTTCTTGTAAATCTTCGTGCAAGAATGCGGATTTAACATCCATCTGATGGACCTCCCATTTATGTGAGGCAACAAGGGCAAGGACAAGGTAGATGGAATTCATTTTTTCTACAGGGGAAAAGGTTTCATTATAGTCAATTCATTCAAATTGGGAAAATCCTTTGGCAATTAAACGAGCTTTGTGTCTTTCAACACTTCCATCAAATGCATAATTAGTTCTCTAGACCCATTTACATATGACAAGTTTTCTTCCTTTTGGAAGAGGTATAAGATCCCAAATATTTTTTTCCATTAAAGACCAATACTCTTCATTCATTATTGTATCCCAATATGGATGACATGAAGATTTTGCAAATGTCTCTGGATCATGAGTCTTTGAAGCTTGAACCAAAAGAGAAGAGGCTTGTTGTAACTGTGAACATGTTCGACTTTGATCTGAAGGATCACCAACAAGACCATCAACTGCTTCTTGTGTTGAACGGACCCATCTAGGAAGCAGTGGAACTAGTGTTGGTTTGGGTTCAAAGGACTCATTTGGAGGAAGGTGAGAATGCGGAGGTGGATTTTCATCCTTAGTGTCATCATCTGAAGAAGAAAACAGAATAGGAACAAAAGACAACACAAACATCGAAGATGGCTCATAGGCCAAAGAAGGCACAATCGTTGAATTATGATCGCAGGCCAAGAGATTTTCATCAAATTTAACATCTCTTCTAATAATAATTTCATTATAATGTGGTTGAAGAAGTCTATAACCTTTGGCATCTTCAGAATAACCAACAAATATAACTTCTCACTTTTAGGCTACAACGTTTTCCTTTTCTCATCAGAAATGTGAGCCCATGATATACTGCCAAATACATGGAAGTGACTTACATCTGGTTTAATTTTATTCCAAGCTTCTTCTGGTGTTATATTTTTAAGAGCCTTTGTGGGAGTGTGATTGACTATGTAATTTGCACAATTGATTGCTTCCGCACAATAATTTAGACTTAATCCCTTAGATTAGATCATAAAATTAGCCATTTCTTTTAGTGTGTGGTTCTTTCTCTCAACAACACCATTTTGTTGTGGTGTATATGAAACAATGTGTTGCATTTGGATGCCTTGTGTAGTGCAGTAACTTGTAAAATTATTGTTCACATATTTGCCTCCATTATCTATTCTTAACTTTTGAATTTGATGTCCAGATTGCTTTTCTACAAGGGCCTTGTAGGCCAAAAACTTGTCAAAAACATCACTCTTAAGTTTAAGAAGTAAACCCAAGTACGTCTGAAAAACTCATCAATGAAAGTTAAGAAATACTTGAACCCAGAAAAAGAAGGAGAAGAAAGTGGACCACGCAAATCACTGTGAACAAGGGGAAAAGGGTCGAGGTGTGCCAAGAGGCATGTTTGTCAAAATTGTCTTGATGATGTTTGTCGATAACACAATCGGCACAAAAATCGTCTCTACATGAAACAGGAGGAAGTCCAATCACCATCTTTTGATTACATAGTTGCTGCAATGAGCGATAGTTTAGATGACCAAACCACTCATGCCAAATTTTGCTCAAGTCATCGCTATGAGCAACAAAAACTGATGAAAAAGATGATGACCAAAAGTTCTCAAACTTGTACAACCTGGTAATATCATCAACAATTCCAGTTGCAACAACATGCCTAGGATCTTTTAGATCCTTGATTACAACTTAGTGAGGTGAAAACTCTACGGTTTTATCTTCACCTGAATGAGTGATTTGATATGCTGGTAGAAGGTTACAAGAAAGAATCAGAACACATAATACATCATTGAAATGACCATTATCTACTTGAACTGTTCCATATCCTACAACACTAAGAGATCTATCATCACCAACAAATATTTTCTTGGTGTTACATTCATTTAGAGCGAAAAATATTTCTTTATCCTTAGCCATATGATAAGATTCTCCATAAACAATAAGCCACCCATCAAAAGAAGAAGTAGAAGTTGTATTCAAGGAGAAACCAGAAGTGGAAAGTGAATGTCCATGAGACGAAGAAGAAGAAGTAGAGTCAGTATTGATGTTGTGCTTCTTCATTGTTGCTTCTAAAGATGCCATCTTCTTGAAACATTTGGACTCATCATGACCATATTTATCACAAAAGTTGCAATGTTTGTTAGTCTTCTTATTTTTATATTTTGTTCATTTTTCACCATTAGGAGCTGAAGCTGCCTGAGCAGGTTTGGGACCCTTATGTTTTTTGTTGTTGTAGGAAGGATGTTTCTTCTTTGGATACTTGGGTTTATCTTTCTGTTGGTCAACTAAGGCTTTGTTGGAGGTACTTGCAGTGCCGATCACTCCAAGTTGTACAAGCTTATCTTCCTCTCTAATAAAAAAAACACAAAAGAACTCAAGAGTGGATTTTTTATAAGATTTCCCTCGAGCCTCTCTCATGGCATAGCAGGTAGATACAAACACATAATATGCACTACATATCTTAGAAAGAATAATATAGATGCAACGCTCTTCCTCCATTTTTATCTCACATTCTTCACATAAAAAATTTAGTGTTTTAAACTTAGATAGATAGTCTCCAAGGAAAGAAAATTCACTTGGAATTAAGGTCGTTACTTGATTTTCTAACTGTTTTTCTTGAATAATATTGAGTTTACCAAACACGGATTCAATCTTGTACCAATCTTCTTCGGGGTCATCAATTTCTTTAAGGTGGAACCTTAAATCATGAGAGATGGACATTTTGATTAGTCCACATACTTTGTCACTCCTATTATCCCATTTTTCGTTCTTATCATCATCAATGGGTGTTTTTTTCTTTCCCAAGGTAATCCGGTACAAGCCTTTACTTCTTAATAAATCTTGCATATGAGATTTTCATTGGAAGTAGTTGGTGCTGGTAAGAAAGAGATTACTTGTAGAAACCATATTAAATATGAAGATAATATGGATTTAAAACTGAAACTTATGATCTGGATGGAAATATCTCGAAAAGTTATGTGGTTTTAAAAAAAAAAACGGCAATGAAAACAGACTTCGAATGTGAGAGTTATGCCCTTTTAAAAAAATGCATAAACAGTAACCAAGGGACCACGTGATAGTGTAAGATTCTTTATGAAGTGACCCACTTTGATAAAGAGAAGTGGGGATCAATTTTACAATGAAGTTACTTTGTAAAAGAAAAGTTGCATGCAAAATAAATAACTCTAAAATAAAATATTAAAGCTACTTATAGTGATTCACTTTTATACTTGAAGTAAAATACACTTTACAATTTAAGCATGAACTTTTTCAAAAAAAAGTAACAAAAGAGAGACTTGAATTCAAGACCTCTTACTTAATAAGACAACTTTTAACCAAATGGTCTAGCAAAACATATTTTATATTTCTAGGAAGAGAATTGGGGGTGTTGTTGTTGTTGTTGAAGACGGCCTTGGAGAGCGTGCTAAAAAAAACTGTTTTCACACAAGACAAACATTTCGCTTCTCGATGACAACAAGGGTTAGATCTCAGTTAGTTTACCCAAAAGATGCACATTTTCCTATATATTTTTTATTTATCGAGATCATACAAGGCACGGGGAAAAGAGCATATGCAGATCTAAAAGAGTAGCAACCTGGAAATAAATAATACAAAACCAAAATAAAACCCAGGGATGATTTTAAGGATGGAAATTTATTTTAAAATGTAGAAACGTTGGTGAATCTTACAAATCCTTCATATGGAAACTATAAATGTTTGACGATATTTTTGTAAAAATATTCAAATTTCTAAGTATTTTATATATTTTGTATAAAATTTTGGCGATTTTTAAGGTAAAATTATTTTATCCTATAGAATTTGAGCGAATCATTTTTAGAATAGCAAGTCTTTTTTTGGAAAAAAAACATGAAAAACTAGTCCATGGGAGAAATTTAGCCCCTAAAATCATCCCTGATAAAACCAAAATGATACTTTGCAAAAATTTAAAAAATGTGTATTCAGGCTTTATACCTCCAGATCTAGCTGAAATGGTTGTATCTTGGGAAAACATAAACCTTTTTGAGTGAAACGGAAAATGTTCCTGATTGAAATGGGTGTTCTGGATGCAATGGAATAGTCCTCTCAGCCTAGAAATGTGCAGAAATGATAGAAAATGGATATGAGACAACTGACTTCACGATCTCGATCTACAACAGGAGCGGGTCTTCAAACAGGCTTCAATACCATGTTCGACAACACAGGTATTCCAACAGAGGACGAACACCTTCAGTAACCACTCACATAACCAGATCAAAGATCAACACACTGATGTTTTCACGTGGTAAAACCCCTATGGGGAAACATCCACGGCGCCAGCCAACACAACCACTTGGAGAAGTTTATTAGTGTAAAAGAAAAATATTACAAAGATATTTTCTCACAATCGATCATCGGAAAATAGAGATCATGGACCAATCGGGTGTTAAGCCACAGATCAATGGCTATTAAGATCGAGGAGAATATGAATCATTGGATCACTCTATGTCAAGAACATATCGTGACCGTCAAATTTTCTAACTACAAATGCATACTAAAGAAACACATTTTTTCCTAACGACACTTTAGACCAAGTAGATCTTAACTAACTCCTAAGTGTCTAAATATCCTAACATTGCAACATGCCAAGTTCTTCACTAAGTTGGATTTGAAATCAAGATATCACCAGGTACAAGTCAAAGAAGAAGATACTTGAAGACTTCCTTCAAGACAAGGAAATATTTATATGAGTGGTTGGTTGTTTTGTTCAGTTTATGCAATGCACCAACTACATTTATGAGACTAATGAATAATGTTTTATGTCATTATCTAGATTCATTTGTTATTGTTTATTTGGATGATATATTGATTTATAGATCACTACGTAGGAGGAGCACATATCACATCTTACACATGTGTTAGAGACTTTGAAAAAGAACTAATTATTGGCCAATGTCAAGAAATCTGAGTTTTCTCAGTAGTCTTTGGTGTATTGGGGGTATGTGATTAGTGAAGGGGAGCTCAAGATAGATCCTGCAAATATAAGGGGTCATCATGAAATGGCCCGTTCCTACAAATGTCACTGAATTTAGGTGTTTTTTTGTGGAAGAAAAAGACTTCTAGAAGTTCATAGCTTCATTTTCAATAGTAGTCGCACAACACCAAACCATAATAGCCAATGGTAAGAATTTTCAGTGCGGGAAGAATCAACAAAAAACATTTGATGAGCTGAAAATAAAGATCAGTCAAACACCAATGCTCATGATACCAAAATTTCAAAAGGCCTTCGAAGTGGAGACAAATGCAAGTGGGTATGCCATGGGAGTTATTTTGATGCAAGGAGGAAGGTTGGTATGCTCTCATTCATAAATATTTCATGGGAAATTTCTCAACTACCCTACCTATGCTAAGGATATATATTCCCTGGTTCATGTTGTCAAGAAGTGAAAGCATTATCTAATGGGAAAAGAGACCATCGCCCAATAAGGTCACCAACATCTACAATATTTGTAGGCCCAAAGTAAGCTACAACAAACCAGTCATTACCGATGGATGTGGTTTTTAAAGAAATTTCATCTAGTCATCAAGTATAATAAACGTAGCAAAAATAAGCTGGTAGACAAATTTCTTTCACAACCACCCACATTCAAGATTATAGCTTTGGCAACTTTGATGCACACGGGGCCTTTTACCCATGATGCATACATAGAGGCATACATAGAAAATGAGGACTTCAAGGAGGTGTTTCAGCAGCTATAGGGGCTAATTCATATAGAAAAGGGTGAAGTCAAGGATGAGGTGTTTTCCTTTATGAGGTTAAAGGAAAAATATGTACATGCTCTTTCCTTTCTTGAACTTTCCTTCCTATGATATGATGAGGCTTGTCATCACCTTGGTCACACTATGCTTACTATGGCCATGAAAACTAGGTGGCCTCTTTCTCAAATAGTAGGAAGAGTGCACCCCACATGTCCAAGAGCTATTATATTTGCTCCATATATGAAAAAATTATATACATATAATGTAATATGTAGCAATACACTAGCACGTGGGTTAATTAATCATCATATCATGAGAAAGTTTGTGGAGTATCTTTATCATTAAACAACATTGCATATCATTTCACCCATAGAAAATGAATCAATTCAACATGGACATCAAAACATTTATCATTGTAGCCTTCAACTTATTTCCACCCTAGTTGTTCGTACAATCTCCCCTTTAATGTCATTCATAATCTCTTATCCAATTGTGACAACTATTGGTGTCCTCTTCCCAACACTTAGCTTTGCCTTCTTCTTAGAATCTAACCTTATATTCTATAGTTTGTCAAACTTGCAAGTGTGCACACCATGAAAATCTAACAACAATTTCATGCCTAAAGTGTTATCAATATGTTTTCTTTTACATATGGGAGAATCTCCCAATGCAACCTCTATTGGGATTTCTCTCTTAAAGAAATGTACTTTTTTTGCATTGGGTTATCACCCCATGCAATGTCCTCAAGACTCATGAAAAGCAATAAAGCAATATTGTGAGGTTCGTCCCCACATATCATGCATGTTGCATTTAGCTACCACATGTTGTGATAGTTAGTCATGTTTACATACATGTCCATGTAACCCGTAGATTCTCACTGTGGTTCATATTTCCTATATGATGACTAGTGGTGTCTTATTTTTACTTATGTTTTGGTTGGCTGTTCAACGCTCTTTATTACTCTTCCAAATGTATCTCTATGAATTGTTGTTTGTGTTCTTGATCTTTAACTTCTTGTAACTGTGTTGTCTCCTTTAGTATGTAAAAGGAGACAACCAATTTGGTAACTACAACACTGAATTCTAAAGAAAGTTATAAGATGACTAACAATTTGGTAACTACCATATTGAAAGAAAGTTATAAGATGACTACTCTAAGTAGCCACGGTCATTGTCCGTGGGTATGAGGTATCCTGAACGGGAAAGTCACGTTCACTCGTATGGACTTCTTAAGCGGCCAGTTGATATTTATAAGTTACGCTGTATCCATCGTTTGAAGCTGCAGTGAAGACTGGTCCAAGTGAACCGGCACATCGGCCAATGGCATTGAATAGCAAATTTGTTTCCATAGCTCTCTCATTGATTTGCTTTATCAGCTGCTTTCACGGAAAGGAAATTGTACGTTTTAAAAGATTCATTGCTGTCATAGTTCCCTTTGGAATGAAATTTGAAACGCATTCCTCTATTCATTTGACGGATTATTATTGGTTTTAATTCTCCCATGCAGGTGAGCTACTTATACGTTATACGCAGGTTAGTTATTCATAGATTATATAGAGTTGTTCAAGGAATAAAAATTCGCACATGTTCATCTTAAATATGTAAGTATTATACATTGATAGGTATCAAATTTTCTCATGTGAAACCCATTTTTAGATTAAAAATATTGAGAAATAGTTTGTATTTATAGGGATTTGATTTCTCCAACACATGAATAATTACTAGTTAAGATTAAAACGAAACTACACTAATTGTCCTAGCATGTAATTATTTAAAAAATTATAACCTAGTTTGATAATATAGGTTTATTATAATGACATATAATAATTTTATTATATAAACTTGTTGGAGAATATGGGCTCATCCTTTCTCTCTATATATATATTATTTTTTTATTTAGAGTGTTTGGGTATTATACTTTTCATATTTTTATTTAGATTTTTTTCATTTTGTTTAATATTAATATGTAATTTACTTCTATTCTATTTTAAATATGTATTAATTTAATATTACTAAATAGTTATTTAAATAGATATAATTTTTTGATTTTAAATTGTTTTATAATTAAATCATTAAAAAATAATGATATAATAATATAGTGAAAAATATTTTGTTTATCTCAAACATTGAAAGATGTATAATTCTTTACATATTCAACATTATCTTAAACACAAAGAAAGAGTGAGACATCTTCCTCATAAATCTAAAAATATTTTAACAATATATTTTTACTTTCAATTACTCTTTACACACATTAAATGTGTAATTTTTACTAAAACTACATATCATCAAATTCACAATTACTTAACCTCATTAGTTATAATCCCCACCTGCTTTATGTTTTTTACAACTTAATTTTATAATTTAATTTTTCTGATATAAACAATGCAAATATTTAATAATTATGTACATATTTTATTTTAATTCAACCATAAAATTTAATAATCATGGAAATCATATATTTTTTAAATCCCATGTATGCATTAATTTTTTTCTTTTATAACTTCATTTGGAAATATTTAAAACAGAGTTTAGTTTCTATGTTTTTCTTTAATGTAATTTTGTGTTTTTTTAAAATAGATATATATTTAGAGATGGGTTTATAATTCATGTAAATATAATAATTTTTATTATCAGTCAACTTACATTTATATTAATTTTAAATCTATCATATAAAGAGAAGCATAAAATCCTTCAAAATGTAAATATTTTCTTGAATTTAGTACTCTAAAAAATGTTATCATCTCAAAGAATTTGATCTCTCTTGACATATTATATATTCTAAGTTAAGATTCGATCTACTAAGCTAGTTTTACTTTCAATACCCTTATACTTTATTTACTATCAAATCTATATTAAGTATTGAAGTAATTACACATCTCCCTCATTGCACGAATAGGGTGAAAGCTGGAACACATATGCCTAGCAATGTTAATGCGACCATCCGCTGCCTCCCTCCCTCCTTTTACTCAGATGCAAAGCATTAAAGTTGTGATTGTGGAGGGGAGCCTGCGTCGCGTGGGAAACTTAATGTGTAGATTTGGTAGGGTGTCGGGATGAATCTGAGCTGGTACGAGGAGGATGAGTGTTTTCAACTCAATCTTAATTGTGCTTTCCATGATCAAAATTGGTAATTTAGTAGAGATAAGGCATGGATTTTTCTCTTCACTGTTTATTTGGGATTTGTGGGCTATATCCTCCTTTGTGTAAGTGGTTTTCCTATCCTACGGATCTTAGGTTCACTTGTGCCTTTCCTCTTGGCCTTTTGATCATTTCTCAGACTCAATGTCTCGTTAGAGGGGCAAGCCGAAGTGAGGCTAGACCTACTATAGCTATATGGCTCATTGCATTCTCCAAGATCTGCCACCTTCACCAGCCTCACTACCTCTTACTGGTTCGGCCTTCATTGGTTTTCCCTCTACTGAATTTCCCTCCATAACTTAGCATTGGAATGGGGAAAACTAGGGACCAGTCTTAATCGAAGAGGAGTTCCCTTTGGTTCCTCCCCAGTCTCCACTGGATTCCTAGTTGATCACTTCCACACATATGCAAAATCCTCTTTTCAATTCCCCTCGAGACGTAGGTGCCTCTCCTATCCCAACGATGGAGGAGACTTGGAGTTGTCTAGTTATGGAAGAGGCAATGCCCATGGTACTTGGAGACAAGTTTCAGTATGTTTTACCCTTCCCAACATAGGGCTCATTCCTAGCGAGGAAACGATGCCCTAGGCGCCCCCCCTCCCAAGTGGCTTTTCTGAGGATCAATTGTAGCTTATTTTCGACCTACAAAGGGATGTTGTTGACCATCTATTTCATGCTATCATCCTTTTTCGTTTGCTACGACTTGTCCATACCCCCCACATAGTGATGGAAATTCAGGCTCTTCTAGTGTATGAAATTTTCATATATTGTCTTTTTTTGTTCAAAATAGGCATCGTTTCATACTTATGTTGGCCTCGAACCAGATTAACATCTTTTTCAGTTTTTTGTATCTCGTAATATATGTATCTAGATGCAGATATGGATGTTTTTTTTAGAGCTTGAGGCTAGTTATGGTTTCCATTTGTTTGGCAATGGCTACAATCTCTATCTATACTCATTTGATTATTTGAGGTAATACAACTTTTACTTCAAAAAGAGAGTTTCTTGAAAAGAAAATTACACATCTTCCTTATATTTAAAAGTAGAAAGCAAAAGATGATATTAAAATATGTAGTTAAAGTAGACATTGAAATATTTTATTTATGTTTTAAATTAAAAAAAAATTAAAAATTATTTTACTTTCAATTACTTTATATCTATATCTATATTACTTTTAATTACTTTTAAATATACAGTTTGAGTGGGCCTAATGGTTAAGAACATGTGTTTCCTCTTAAGAGGTCACAGGTTCAAATCCTTCGTAAACTTTACCCTTAAAAATAAATAGATTATTATATAAAGTGGATATAAAATTATTTTACATAAAAAATAAATTGAAATATTTTATGTATTATTGAGTTTGAAATTTATTATTATTAATAATTTTTCAAATTTCATGTGTTAACTCCATGTTAAACACATAAAGAATTACACATCTCTATGATACTTATTAATCAATTATTAATTTTTTTACTTGTAATGATTTTATCTCATATATATAAATTTCATTTAAAATAATTTTACATAAAATAGAATTTGAAATAATTTATTTATAGTTTATATTGGAACAAATTTTTAAATATTAAATATCAATTTCATATTAAACATGAAAGGAATTACACATTTCCATAAAAAAAAAGATTTTCAAGACAATAAATTCTTTTTTTAAATAATAATTAATTAAAAAAATATGATATTAATTTATTTTTAGTTTAAATTTATTATAATTTATGGACCTCATTACAATTACTTCAATTTTTTTTAAATATAAAATTTATATGCAATAATAATATTAATAATTGCATAGTATCACACTATTCAATATAGCTTCTTAATGTGTTATAAGCACCATTAAATATATTTTAACAATTGTATTTTTTTAATTTTTTTACCATTTCTCATTAACCTTTTTTTATATTTAATTTTTTTATATTTTGTTTGTAGCATTTGTTAATTAAAGTGAGATAAATTTGATATTTAATTTTTAATGTTTAAATTAAAAATATTAATATATTTGAATTTTTTTTATATTTTCTTTGTAATACTTGTTAATTAGAATAAGATAAATTTAACATTTAGTTTTTAATATCTAAATTAAAAATATTAATATAACCATATCTAATATAAAATTAATTTAATTAGCACAACCGCAAAGTAGGCTGGTATCGGCTTTAAAACTTTTAAAATTAGTTCAAACCCTATCCGCTTTAAACCTTTAAAATTAGTTCAAACCCTACCCAGGCGCATGAAAAAAAATAAAAGAACCTCACTCAATTAAAAGAAACCCCGCCCAGGCATAGGAAAAAAATAAAAGAACGTTGATCCATCGTGCTGAAAGGGAATTTTTTTTCCTATTACGCTATTTTTAGATCAAAATGCTAGTATATATTAAATCGAAACCATGAATTTATTGGTTCTGGGTAGAAATACATAAAAACGGAGGTTTCTTGATTCTTGAATCTCTGGGAAGAAATCGGGGAGAATTTATAAAATACAAGTTTTCTAATACTAAACATGCATTATAAACAAATGAGAATTGTTTTATATAAATTCTACAAATAAGTTTTCAATCCACAAATTGTATACTATCTTAGAAAATAAACAATTTTAATATAACAAAACACAAATAAGAATTATTTTATATAAATTCTATAAATAAATTTTCAATCCACAAATTGTATACAATCTTAGAAAATAAACAATTTTAATACAATAAAACAAAAAATCTATGATTTTAATGATTAGTTTTAAGAAGTTTGATTCACAATAAATTGTATACTCTCTTAAAAGATAAACAATTTTAATACAACAAAACAAAAAATCTATGATGTTAATGATTAGTTTTAAGAAGTCTGATTCACAATAGAAACTAATACTGCTCTATGCAGCAATCCAGTTCAGTGATGAAGCGATCCAGGGTGTTTGATTTATCGACCGAGTTGTATATTCAATAGGCTAAAAATACATGAGCGATCCTAACAGGTTCCAAATGCATGACTTATCAGGTTGTATATGTAGCGATCCGTCAACGTAGAAGGACCCATATATGAAAGGACAGGCCACTTACAAGAGTAAATGTTAAATGAATAGGTAAATGACAGGCTACCCAAATAATTAAATGAAAAATGAAATTGAAGTAATATTGTTTGGATTTATTAATTATGCTATGTGGTAATTGATTGATAATTCAGTGTAGTAATATGTTAATTATTTTTAGTAAAAGTGAAAAACTAAATATGATGAACAGACAAATTCTAGTTAATTATGCCAATTTGATTTATTGATTTCGAGGTAAGATTAAGAATATGTTAGTATCTTAAATTCTGAACCATCAGATCTAATCTTATAGTTAAAAGAATGACCAATAGGGAAAGTTTATGAACCTAAAAAAATAATTTATATTAATTACACGCTAAAATCTGAAAACGTTAGAATATGTTGCAGTCTAAAAATATACTCTTCATACTCTTCCGTACTTTGGTGTGTTATAAACATATTTTAAAGTTGTGTCTGAATAATTGGGTGTTAGCTACAAATACAATATGAAACATAACTCGAAAGAAGTGCATTTTACGATACCAAATGCAAAATTTAAACGGAATCCAGACTCTCACATTGTATTCAACGCTTATCCAGAAGATTATTGGCCACGCTATTCGGTGGAGATTACAACGGGCCTCCTCCGCATGTCAAACTACTCCTAAGAAAGCAATCTCTGCCTTACGCCTACGAAGAGCTGTCAATTTGGTTCCACGAAATGACCTAAAAATCATCGCATAATTATCTTATTTTTAACAGCGCCCCCTAGTTATAGCCGTTGTTTGAATCTGAACATCGCCTCGATCGGCGCACCATGCGAATTTTTCCTCTTGTCATGACGACCGTGAAATCCATTTTTCAAATAGAATATTAGGACATCGCTCATCTTTTGGGTAATTATATTACATAACCGGTAATAATTTTGCAACCAATTCACACGCGATTGTTTTGCAGTATAATATTATTGTATCGCCGATCTTTTGGGCAAAGTAAATTAAAATTCGGTAATAGTTTTGCTACCAATTCATCAACGATTGTTTTCGAATAGGATATTATGATATCGTTCATCTTTTGAGCAAGTAAATTACATATTTAGTAATAATTTTGCTACCAATTCACGAACGATTGTCAATAGGATTAGAACTTGTGATGTACTCCGCAAACATTCAAACTGTGATTCTGCCGATCAAATTATTCTCGATAACTACCACAATGAGAAATCATAAAGTGACTATTCTAGCTAGCCAGTGTCTTTCTGCGTAGGTATGAGGTAAGCTGAGCCGTGAACTCATGGTCATTTGTATGGACTTCTTAAGTGGCCAGTTGAGCATAAAACTAATAACATCAAACAAAACACAACACAACAGCAATCACACAATTTATGGGACAATGATAGTCTGTATTCTTATTATTCAAGGGAGAATTACAATAGCCAACACATGCATACAATCATCCTCTCCTCACACACACATTGTATTCCACAGTGTATTATGTCTTACTCACATACTCTACACACATTGCACTCTCATCTCCATGGGTATGCTCATATATATAGCATCTCTCAAACATGTTAGACTATCTGATTATAATTAGATCCACCACTTACACACTATGTTCACACAAGAGTGCATGCATGCACATTCTTATTATAGCTGCATGCATGTGCATGTGACCGCATGGGAAATTTGTTGGTATGTTTCCAACAATCTCCACCTTGACAACAATTTACTTGATATATCATGCCCTTAATTCATCACCTTTTCTGCAAGCCAAGAGAAGCCAAACACCATCACAGCTCCGCAACTTTGCTAAAAATACCATTACGTGAACATGCCTGCATGATTCACTCTAGTATGGACTATTCTGCCTCCATCAATAACCTTTCTAATAAACCGATGCACTTCTCCCAATTTTATAAGTTGGACCTTTAGTCAAATGCACAAAACTTTGACCACCACATAACACCACATCTTGTAACTGTCCAAACTTACCCAATAGATCCTTGCATTCTTGCAAGACATAACCTAAGGTAGGTCTCTTCTTGTCCAAATCTCATGAATCTTGCCCAAATCTCATGAATCATAACCACAAACTAAATAACTACGACCATTGTAGGTGATACTTGTGCTTCTATGTTTGAAGCACCCATTTCCATGCTCTTCACCTGGTTTTTCCATGTGTCTACTGACAAGACCAACCGCATGTGAAATGTTGACCATTTCCAATCGCAATCATCAAACTTCCTACTAGCACATAATACTTGAGACATATAACCCTTTTCTTCTTCATCAGTTAAGAATTAAACCTAAAGAGAGCTTACAATGGAAATCCAAAGGAATTTTATTGGTTTCACATTATTCATACCAAATTTCATGAGTATCTTCTTTGCATACTTTTGTTGTGATAACCAAGCTTACCATCCTTCCCGTATCTATCTATTTCCATGCCCAAGATTTATTTTGTTGCTCTTATCTTTCACATTACTCAATTGACACCATGCTAGAAAGACATGGATGATCCAAGTCGAGCTTACCATTTTAGAACACGGACAATGATTGCAGACAAGCGATGGTTGGAGGTAGAAAATATCTGGGAACATAGGACCATAGGAGTTTACAAGCATCAAAACATGATTACTTTGTCCATTGGAGGGGAAAATCAGACGAGGAGGATAGTTTGGAGAGGTCTGAGTCCTTGAGGTGATAGGAAGACTTGAACGCAAAGGAATCAAAAGTTTCCAAGATGACAATAAGTTTATTTGGGGAGGATGTAAATCCTTCTATGACACCCATCGAGTGTGTGCACTCCTTGGGCAGACTCGAAGGTGATTTGGGTAGACAATACAAGGACTATGTGATCGGTTGGCTGAGACTTGTCTTAGAGGCATGGGCAGGACTACCTTTGACACAAGATGGTGACACGCAAACCCAAGGGCGCATGCACCTCACTTACCTTTCAAAACACAAAAAATACTTGGGTTGCATTGGACCAAGTATGTGGTGACTTGGGCGCACACACAAGAAGTGGACCCATGAGCCCTTAGAAACATGGGAACATTGGAGGGGTCGGGTTGATTCCATTGGCACACCCATGAGGAGTGGAGACAATCGACACAATGTAGTAACACAAACCAAGGGGCATGCCCAAGTGATGGGGCACACTAGTCCGAAAGGGTGTGTCGGCTCAAACAGGTGTGTGGGTTCAACAGATGCAACCAAGTGAACAAGCATGTTGGTCCATGGGGTGCATCAGTCTCCAAAGGGACGTGACCACCCAAGAAGAGGATATGGTAAAGTAAAGACACTGTTGGTATCTATATAAGTAAAACACAAGGAAGTTGAGCTAAGAAAAGAATTGAAGGCATGGAAGCAAAGAGAAGAGTAGCCAAGGGAGAGTTAGGTCCAAGGAAGGTGCACAGATGGTGAGAATCACAACCCATGGAAGGATGGAGTGACGCAAATGGGGCCAATCATAGACTAAGCAAGGATGGAGTGACATGAATTATGGGTGGGATGGATATATGAGTCTAGAAAGTTATGTGGCGTGAGGTGAGTTACGCAACTCTACCTAATTTTTCTAACTAGGAAATCACAACCTTCTTTGTATTGTATCGTATTGTAATCTATTTCGCAATATAATAAGACAAGCCTAGAAAAGAGTATGGGCATGATCTAGGTGAAGAGGTGTAGTTTTGTGAAGTACCTTCACTTTCTGTCGAGCGGAAACCATTATAGCACCACATGTCTTGGAGATGACTTGGGCATGACCTCTCTGAGCATGATAAGCAGTTGAATGTCAAGTGCCAGCTAGTTGTTCGATTTGTGGCACTTGAAGATGGACCTTCAGATGTCAAGCACATCGAAATTACAAATAATCATCTAGAGTTTATGTTTGAATATTAATGCACCCTTTAAACACCACAACACAACCCACCCTCAAGTGCCTCAGGATTACTAAGAACTCAGTCAGCCAAGCCTAGAATTTGACCTCCCACAAGGTCTTTTTTTGATTTTAACAAGAATTTGACCTCCCACAAGACATTTTTTTGGTTTTAACAAGTATTTGACAAATGAATACAAAATCCAAACATCAATATTTACCTATATAAAATTTTTAAACCTGTCAAATAGATGTTCTGTCATTTAAATTATGGGTAAAATTTTTAAACCTGTCAAATAGATGTTCTGTCATTTAAATTATGGGTACTTAGTAGCTTCCTCTAGCTAAAGTGTGTAACCTTCCATTGAATATCCACTTGCATGTGTAGTCTTGCGACTTCTCARGTTTTTCCCATCAATTTCCACCAAGACGCCCGAGGTTAATCCATGGGATATTGATGCCAACACTATTGTATGTGTGAATTCAGATTTGTCATTCCTAAATCTTGACAAATGTGCCACTAGTTTGGACTAGATGTTGGATTGTATTATATTTGATGCACTCCTTTGACTTTACATTCTCATTCAGGATTTTCAATGTCATTACAGGGCTAGAACTTGAAAATTTTCAAGATCAAAGAAACCAGGGACATGGACAATTTTCAAGATCAAAGAAACCATTTCAAGATCAAAGAAACCAGGGACATGGACAATTTTCAAGATCAAAGAAACCATGAAAGTAGACAAGATGATGAATAATCTAAAAAAACAAGCAACGCTCACTTAACAAGAAGCTTCCTAATTTTGAGATATTTTTCTATTGAAAAAAAACCAAGAAACTTCCTAATAACTTTAATCCAAATGAGTTCAAATATCGTAAACCTTTTATAGTTTTTATTAATACTAGGTTTTTAGTATAAATTTCTGATTCTTATTCAAATGTGCATATTACAATAACAAAAAAATTGAGACTTATAAATTTGTATGGAGTGGAAAATGAGTGACATAAAAAAAAAAATCAACTTCATCAAATTTTACTTAGACAGTATCTGAAATTCCAGTACTGGTCGGGTGCATAAGGTTCACAGTTGTTTGCGAAGCATCACTGACTGTGAAAGAGTAGAGTTTACATTTGAATGAATCCGAAAGTTCGCCCTTGTTTAGACATCCTTTGAAGCATCATGGACACAAGATCTCGGAGAGAGTAGCGTTTACGCTTGAATGAATAACTTTTATTTTAAGTTTCAGCCAGTGTCTACGTCGCATGATTGGACAAGGAAGATAAGAACGCATGATTGGACAACGTGGATAAGAATCGATGGAACGAAAGTCCAATTCATGCCCAACTGCAGATCGCACAGAAAATTGAAGTCTTTTAGATTGTATTCAGTGCTTCACTAGAAGATTGTTGGCCACGCTATTCGTCGATTAAACTTTTTAATACGATTTGAGAAGCGTGGAGATGTTTTTTGTGTGTCACATTCATCCCGCCTCGCCTACCTGTCAAACGCTTTGTAAGAAAGCAACCTCTGGTTTGCACTGTAATCTTCTGTACATAGATTCATCGCATGTGCCCGGCGGCTATGGATTTCTTGAGGAGGTCCGCAATTCTGGCGGCTATGAACCCATTTCGCGGGTTTCTAGTTAAACTCCCGTTGACATATATATACCTACATTGAATAGATTTCTAATGCAGGTGTTTTGGTTTCTATCTACTTAATGTTTTGTGGAATATTATCTTTTCTTTGCAAATCTCGCCTTGATCTAGGGCCGTTGTTATTTCCATGGCGAACTGTAAGAGATTAGTCGTTATTTGTTTGTTCCTTGCAACCTTGCATGCGTTTTCTCTGAAACCTGCCTATTCTATGGGTAGGAGATCTGAACGACATGCTGTGCGTGACAGTCACGGACAGAAGGACTTCATGGCGTCTCGAAAACTGATCGATGTAGCGAGTGTTATAGTAGTCTCTAAGCAGAAAGGCATGGGCGATTTCACAATGGTGCAGGACGCCATCAATGCAGTTCCAGCGAATAACAAGAACCTCATCTTAATTCGTGTTAAACCCGGCATTTATATGTAAGAGATTAATGAAGTCCCCGAATTTCAATATGACTAGAACACTACAAATTTCTCATGCAATTGTGAACTGAAAATATTTATAGATTAAACGAGGCTTTTACTACGAGAAACTTAATTGTTAGTGGCGTAATGTGAGCAGGGAGAAGGTAACGATTCCTGCAGAGAAACCATTCATAATTCTGAGTGGATCGA
>JASDQU010105463.1:137170-155098 GCA_032191745.1 Picea mariana | reverse complement strand
CTACTCGCTCCAAAGGCCTTTTTTATCATAAATAAAATCCAAAACCCTAACCCTGGAAAATGAAAAGCCAACAATTTTTTGGACCCCGTTTTAGGTAGTTTGGTGTATCAACTTCCCGGGGGCGTAACTTTGGCATTTGATATCCGTTTGGGGTGCAGGATAGCTCGTTGGAAAGGTATTGTCGATGAAATTCATTTAGGGGGATAAATAAAAGCATTCATATATCATTAAGAAGCTCGATCCCAAAAAACCCTCATTTGGGCCCTCAAAATGGCCCCGGAAGTTAAAAACTGCTAAAAATAGTAAATTAGCAAAATTGCAAGAAAACTTATTTGAGCTAGTTGGAAAAGGTGGGTGGCCACCGATATCCACCTAGATTAGTTCATGTGTGCGATAGTCTATGAAGGTACACATATGTTCAATGGGAACGTCAATTTGCAAAGGGACTTGACAACAAAAGGCCTAACGATTCATGAAAGGAGATGGTTGGAGTCCATATAAGAGCATGGGGTGGATGAACCAATAATTCAAGAAGGAAACAAGGCATGAGGCATAGAGTGGTTCGGTTTGAGGTGGGAATACAACTATGGTGTGCCATAGGTTATGTGAAGAAGGTGCGACAGGCGAGTCTTAGTGTGACAAATATTTGCATTCTGGACACTTCTGTTGTATGGGGAAAGTCGTGAAACTCTACCCATGTTTGTAACTGGGAAAGTAGCACCCTCTATGCATTCTATTATATTATATTGAATCTATTTCACAATATAATAAACGAATTCATGTGTTATGCATCGTTAGTGTTGCATGTACTATATCTATGTCTCTCTTTTTTTGCACGTTTTTCGATTGTATTCCAGAATGACTAAGTGTTAATAATGTTAACAAATTGACTAAGTATACAAGTGAGTTGCATTGAGAAGGATTGTCACTCTCCCTTGGACACAGGTGGATGAATTCGTATGATAGTTTCAGGTCGTACATGACTCAAGGAAGAGTGATCCAAGTGTCCCTCCATGACCTGAGGTGGAGAAGAATTGGTTGTAGTGGGGAACCAAGATCTATATGGACTTGAGACCATGCACCTTGGATCTAATGGGTGCTCCCATATAATCTATGAAATATTGGTATAAGAGAGGTATGTTGTATTGCGATTTTGTTTATAGTTTTCAATTAACACAAAAAGAGTGGAAAGACTCAATTTGTAGCTAATTGTGAAGGATTGGTGCGTTGGATTCCTTGGGTGGAAAACTAAGAAACCAAGACCATTAGATGCATTTTGTGGATTTGGTTATCAATGAAAGAACAATACAATCCCTGGTAAACTCATGGGCCTAGCATAATTTTCTAAGATTGAAATTTGTTAAGGAGCTAGGGCTTAGAGTTTCTCTATGCAATGCTACAATGAAGGAAATAAACTCCAAGGCAACATTAGCAACTTGAGTTTCCTCCTCACTTCACATTTGGATTAACAAATTGGAAGTTTGAGCTAGTTTCCCAGTCATTCCTATGAATGAATTTGAGGAACGATCCTTGGGAAAGAGTTACTCAGGAGAACGCATTCGATCTGCATGCCATGGATGGAAAAAATGGTTATACTTGTTGAATAGAAGGCTTGGGTTGTGTGGAAAATTGCAAGAAAGTTTGGTGGAAAGGTACAACTTGTGTCTGCATTCAGTATGAAGAGGGTAGTAAGGTGGAGAAGGTTGCATATTTACATAGTAGTCGTTAGGAAAGCTGATGAGGATGGAGTGGGGATGCATGTTCCACCTGAGCATGTTGACTTATTGGGTAAATTTTTTGATAGAATTCTAGATGACTTTCAAAAAGTGATCCCATCAAGATACATTATTGATCATCATATAGAGATAGATTATGGACTGTAGCCCCCGACAAGAGCTCCTTAAAAATTGTCATAAATTGAGGTTGAAGAGTTGAAGAAGCACTTAACATAATTGATTGATGCAGGTTTCATTTTTCCATCCAGGTCACCATATGGTTCCCTGGTTCTCTTTCAAAACAAGGACACTACATAGATGAGAATGTGTTTGGATTACAAGGCTTTGAAAAAAAAGGACTGTGAAGAACCAACACTAGTTGCCTCTAGCTGCGTATTTCTTTCACAGGTTGGCCAAGGACAAATTATTTTCAAATCCTAACTTGCAACATGGGTATTATTAGGTGTGAATTTCATATGTGGATGAGGCAAGGACAACCGTGGTGATGACGTATGGGAGCTTTGAGTTCCTAGTGATTCCTTTTGGGTTGTGTAATGCCCCTGCAACGTTTTTCACATTAATGAATGATGTGTTTCATCTTTTTTTAGAAACATTTGTTGTGGTGTATTTGGATGACCTCGTGGTGTACAATGAAATTTTGGAAGAGAAAAAGAAGAATTTGGCACAATTATTTGAGGTGTTGTGACAATATCGATTGTTCTTCAAGAAGTATAAGTGTGTTTTTGGGTAGACTGAGATACCATTTTTGGGGCATTAGATTGGCCAATGATGCATTCACATGGACCCTGTGAAGGTCAAGGAAACCGAAGATTGGGAAAATCCATAGATAGTTCATGATGAGAGATTCTTCCTTGGGCTAGCCAAATACTATCACAAGTTCATAGAGGGATTCTCCAAGATTGTTGAATTGTTGACCAACTTGTTGAAGAATTAGAAAGCATGGAACTAGACAGAGAGGTGAAAGTATGCAATTACTTAATTTTTTTTTATAAATTTAAAATTTATATGCAATAATAATATTAATAATTGCATAGTATCATACTAATATGTTGGAGAAATAATGGAGAATCTATTAGTTCGGTAGTTTCGATTGTGTTTGTATTTAGGAATTAGATCATATTTCCTAGGAGTTTGTTCTAACTCCCTACCTGATGTATTTATTTATATTCATCACTGGTTAATATGAAGAGTGCAACATTGTGTTGATGGGCGAAAATGACCGTCCGTCAATTGGAAGAACGAGTCTGGTCCGGGGTTGTCTAAATAACCCAAGTCGTTTCGTATAGCTTGTTCTGACAGGTTTAATGGCTCCAAGGGCCAATCTAAAAGTACTAGAAGAAACAAATAAAAGAAATAAAAGAGATAACTATTAAATAACCACTTTATATCTATCTATCTATCTATCTATCTATATATATATATATATATATATATATATATATATATATATATATATATATATATATATGACAATTGTAGATAAAATTTAAACAACAGATCTGCCTATCATATTTATGTGCATGATATACAAGTTGCGAGTTTTAATCTAAACTCACGAAAATCTATGTAAAGATGGCTTCTGTAACAAAAGCAGATAAAGAAAGCACATAAGTTATTTTTGTTTTCTCTTTATTAATCTAAGATTAAATAAAAAAATATACTGTGAAATAGGAGTATGTGGACGGTCAAAGCCAAACCATATATTAGAGTTTCGAAAACATATAAACGACAAAAATAAATGAACTAACTTATCAATGAGTTAATCGACATGCATCCAACATCTGTATGATTATAGAATGTCCATCCAGCCTGTCCAAAAGATAAATCTGCAATGAACCTTGAAACTGTTAAGAATAAATGCAAAATAGTATATTGACTGTTGAATTTTAATGACAGAACGATGAGATGCAAATAATCGTTGTGGTATTTTTGATTGAAAGAAATTACATTTAACATAAATCTAACTGTAACAACATGTTTTTAATCATTCAACAAAATTAAAGAAAAATCTTATCATTTGGGTTGAATGAATGACCACTCTTATCAATATCTGAAGCATCAAAATGTGGACAATATTTAAAATAAATTATCCCAATGCGATAATAAATTGTGAAGACAAAAGCTATCAACAACTATTGATTTATCAGGATAAACAAACCATAAATGAAAACAACATTTACAGAGAGCTAAAGATGAAATGTAAATATATGTTTCGTTCAAATTCGTGAATAAATTGTCCACCTTCAGCCCCAGGGCAAGATGTCTTGATTACAAAAAAAACAAGTTTTTAAAGGGTTTAGAAAAGCTAACTGTCTTATCTTGTAAGATAAGAGTAAATTTCCACAATGATTTTGCTGATTACAAAAATAGAGGGGAATATAACCACTCCATATCACACTAAATCTATAAAAACTAAAAGAGTTTGTTCCTGTTTACAAAAATGAGCCAAAGATATGGCTAATAAGCCCATAAATTATTCATATCATTTGATCACCATAAACTGCCAGATATCCTGAAAGAAAAGGATGAAATAAAGAAATTCAGATATGCATTTAACCAATATCTTCTCAATTTCGAATAAGAATAGACTGGCTACAAATTCTGTTGATTCTGTAGCTAGTCTTATTTTAGCAATGAAATATAATTTACTCTATAAACAAAGATATAACACAATTGAAGATAAAAACAAATCTTTACCTTTAATTGGAAAATCAATTCGATTTACAGGATGTCGGAATTGACCACTGCTGTTACACTCTCGACGTTCTTCACTATTATGTTCCCAGTCGTTTTCAAACATTTGCCTTGTCTGAGAACAATGGACTTTAGCTTATGATTTTCATCCGTTAGTGAGTTGACTTGAACAGTGAGGGTTTTGATTTGAGATTGTAAAATGGGTATGTCTGCATAATACTTATCAATCGTGAACAAACAGATTTCACATTATGAATCTATGACAACCGCTTGAGAATACCCATGGTCATGTGTCAGAACATCTCCACTGTTCCGTATCGATTTATTATCGAACTTGATTCCTGGAAATCCTTGACTGTGCTTCAGGCAGGGTGGCAAAGTATCTACGAAATTGTAAGCCTTGTCGAGACCTGGTTTGAGGTAAGGAGGGTCTTCTTCGGCCAAGAACCTTTCGATTTCTAAATCGGAGCTCTCATGGATCTCGATTGTTTTTATCGAGCTCGCATGAGAGTTTGGTTTATTTCATAATTTCCTTGAGATAAACCTACCTTCCCTTTTATTTTTAAAACCTAGATCGATGTCAACTTTAGGTGGTTTGCACATAGGCCTGTTTACGTTCTTAGCAAAGGCGTTAGAATGGGCATGTTGTTGATGGCTCTGCTCAACAACTTTTGGGTTGGGTATAGGCTCACTGAGGGTGGTCGTAACAAAGGCCTCTGTAGATGAAGGGATCGCTCTGGTAGGGACTATGGTTTCCTCTATCAAGGGTTTGTCAACCTCTACAACATTGGAGTTAACGAAACCATTTTGGGTTAGGAAGGCATTCCAGTCATCATTTTGTAACTTCGATTGATGTACCAACAATATATTTATCAAACCATGGTGAAACAGGCTTGAATCCAATCGTTGTCTCTTATACCTCTTTTCCATTTTATACAGGCTTCTCCACAGGTAATAAGGCATATTTATATGAAACCTGATGAAATTCCTCAACAAACGTATGTGATATAGAAAAACAAAACCAAAGAGGCCCTCGCATGTCACGAATTATTTCAAGCCTGCTAGCAAACCATGCCACTGGGTTTTCAACAGGGACACGGGCATACCTTTATCACAACAGTTGATTTTTTGAGATGTGAAGAAAAGGCTCCACAGAACCTCCTTGACCTTGGCGTTTTTGAACCACTTCTGCCCGCTCAAAGGAAGACTTGTTGCTTGACCTAAAAATTCCTTTGTGACCTTGACCTGAATGTCTCCTACCTTGGCTCGACATCCATCAAAAGAAAGGGCAAATTCCTGAGTGGTTCGCAAGTTAAAACCCTGGAATTTCTCAAGAAAAACAAGCCAGCCTTGACCCTCGAGATCCTCTCTTACATCATCACATAGGAGCAGGGTCTGAGAGCCATTGGGTTCAATCCTGACGACCAGGGCCATGGGGATACAAAAGGTAGACAATAAAACACAGTGAGTATGGAAGGTTTCTAGGAGAAGACCAGAGTGACAGTTCAGACCCAAAACTCATCAATACCCTAGCGCGTATGAACAGAGGTTCTTCAATACCAAATGAAAGGAATTTTGTGAAATGAATGCCAGAAGTACATGTGAAACCCGACACTTAGCTCGAGGTGATGGGATTATCGTTGTTGGACTTCCACCTCCCACAGGGTATAGGCCACGACCAGGTGCATTAAATTTTATCATTGCGCAACAATGTGGGTTTGGTTTCTAAAGTTCAGGAAAGGAAAAAATTTATAAACCAAAATGTAATGAAAAGGATAGGCATGACCAAGAGCCACAAAAAAATATATCATGGTTTAAATCAAATGGATCATTGGTGATTCGAATAACAACCCAAAGCATGCTTCACATTTGAGGACTCAAAAAAGAAGAGGAGCTTCATAGCAGGAAATAATCTTTATTAACAAAAACTGTGGAGCCATCTACCTTTCATAAACTTTAAATAAAGAGATAATACAATCATAGGTTTTGATGCTTTGTTCATGCTTTCAATTATGAACAAAGCATGAAAACGAAAACACTAGGAATAACTGAAAGATCACAATTGTAGTTTCAAAAATTGCTTATGAAGAACAAAAATCGTATGACCCCAGGTAGGTAGCTACATAATTTATTATTTGAAGCTGTAAAAGTTGAAAATATATAGGGCTGCCAACAATGGCGACTTGCTGGGAGAAACAGTTATCTCTGTATCACTGACAATTTCAAGTTAGAAATGTTTGAATGATTTCAAATCAAAGAATAGTTGAAAGACATTTGAGCATTTTTCACAATTATTACGTGGTCCAGCTTAAGATATCTTTCGTTGAAAAATGAAATCTGGGGACAGACTTCACAAATGAAAGCCACGATGTTTAAGTTAATGGCTCCAATGCTGTTGACAGGGCCACTGCTGCCAGCAGACGTCCATAGCCTCGCCAGGGATGTAAATTAACCCACTCTGATGCCTCTATCTTGTCCAAGAAACTTCAAATCAGAATGAAGGATGCTTATGATAAAAAAAAAATTACCTGAAAATTTTCTCTAACCTGACATCGCTTCGCTGCCAATGGGCCCGTTCAGTACCCCAACGAAGTTGTCCTGGCACCATGCTTGCATTTACCCACTTCCAGCAAACCTGTTCAGTATCCTGGCGGGTTTGCAAACACTTCCCACAACTCTCGAGAAAATTATTGATATAATTTATAGATATTCAGAAGAGGGGGGTGATGCTGAAAATTTCAGTCTTTGGCACATTTGTTATTTTCCGTCTCTTTTAATTTTTTCTTGCTAACCTTCATCATGGTCTGAAAATAGTTCACTTATGAAACTGATTTTTCGAGGACAGGAAGGCATCCTTGAGTTTCTTTTTTAAAATAAGGGACATCGTAAAGAGCTTTTAATGATAGTCGTGTTTGCTCTCAAATGCAAATTGAAACAAAAAATCAATTCACAACAAAAAACCACCTTTAACTAGTCTACATTTTTCTTAAGAAAATATAGCAGTTAATGCTCCGATATTCCTTGACAGTTGTTTAAAGATGAAGCATTATGTTCTCCCTTTTGAACTAGATCGTAATACAGGCATGTTTGACTCAGAAGGCCAAAACAAAAATAAAAAAAATGAAAAGAAAAACCAAAACAAAAAAAAACAGAAAAGATATGTACAAAAGGTGTATCTAGGATTTGTCAGGAGAAATACCTCTTGAGAGCTTGGCCATTCACTAGAAATGTGTCTGGCCGTCCCTCTAAATTCTGCAAGCGGAAGAAACTAGGACCTAGTTTTTCGGTGATTAAGAAAGGTCCCAACCACAGGTTTTGGAACTTTGTATGTTCGCCTTTCCCCTCATGAGGTTTATCCCACTTGAGGACAAGATCACCTACCTCAAAATTCCTGTTCGAGGCAGAACTCGAATCAAACCAGCTTTTGACAATATGTTGATGCTGATCCAATTTTTGTTTCGCTTGAGCTCTTACCTCTTCTAACTTCAGTAAATCATTAATCCGACTTTCCAAGGGAGGGCAATCTTCTTCCTGAACTTTCTGGTATAGTTACAGAGAGGGGAGCAGAACATGTGGAGGAAGAATTGCTTCCCTTCCGTAAACGAGAAAGAAGGGGGAATTACCAATAGCGGTTTTCGGGGTCACCCTATCAACCCATATTGCATTGAAAAGTGCATTGTGCCAGTTTTTGTGGTTTTTGGAAACTGTTCTCTTGATAATCTTGATCAGGTTTTTGTTTGTCGATTCTGCTAAACCAATTCCTTGGGGGTAATAGCTGGCAGAATATTTCAGTTTTATCCCTTTTTCTAAGGCAAAGACACTCATATCGAGGGGTGAGAAATATGAAGCATTATCGAAAACCAGACATTCAGGAATACCAAATCGAGTAATGATATTTGAATTAAGGAAAGATATTACCTAACTAGTGTTTACCACTTTTAATGGTGCAGCCTCGGACCATCTAGTAAAATAGTCTATTGTTGTAATGATGTATTTATGCCGCTGCAAGGAGGTGGGGTTTATTGGGCCAATGATGTCAAGACCCCATTGCTGAAAAGGGAAATCCACCGAGACAGGTTGCAGCAGGAATGCTGCCTTCTGTACTCGTCCAGAAGCCTTTTGACAGATTGCACATTTGCGGCATAATGTATGGGCATCTTTGAAAAGCATGGGACAATAATACCCTGCCCTTAATACTTTGTGGGCATTAGTGTCTCCACCAAAATTCCCACCAACTTCTCCTGCATGAAACTCAGATAAGAATTTATTTACTTCGTCTCTTGCTAGACAACGCATAAGGATTTCATCAAAAATTTTGCAAAATAATATACCATTCACAAGCTGGTAAGGTGCAGACTTTAATCTCAATGCTCTCCTCTTCTTTGGATCAAGGTGATGAGGACCTGAACCGTGTATTAGATAAAACTTAATGTCATCATACCAAGGATTTGTAGGATTTTGTACACAACAGATTTGACTTTGATTTTCAATTAACATATCAGTTTGACTTTGTTGTTCTTCAACTAAATCAGCAACTAATTTACATAGACCTTGGCCTCTAACAATTTGCACCGGGGTGATCTCGAGGTCATAATCTTGTAAGGATGTGACCCAGTTTGCCCGCTTATCACCCAGTTCTTTCTGTACTAGCAAATTTCTGACAACAAGGTAAGGAACAATGACTTTAGTTCTAGATTTCAGTAGATACGATCGAAAATGTTTTACCGCTTTAAAAACAGCGTAAGCCTGCTGATCTACAACTGGATAATTAAGCTCTTCTCCCTTAAAGGCTGAGCTCATAAAGGCAATGGGAACTTCGTTGTTTTCACCATTATTTTGGGTTAGCATAGTGACATAAGATCGATCGAAGGAAAATGTGTAAAGAGTGAAATCTCGTGAAAAGTCAGGCCTTATTAGAGATGGAGCCTCCACTATGGCTTTTTTGGTTGAGTCAAAAGCTTGACTTTCTTGAGGTCCCCAATGGTATTGCACATCATTTTTTATTAAGTTCTGTAAAGGCCTCAACATTTCCGAGAAACTCGGAATGAAATTTCTGACAAAATTTATCTGACCTGGGAAAGATTGCATAGATTTTTTAGAAGAGGGGACAAGAAGTTTTGAAATGACTTAAGTCCTCTCGGGATCAATGATCATACCTTCATTGGATACTATGAATCCAAGTAGCTTTCCTTGTTCTACTGCAAAGACATATTTTTTTAGATTTAGAGAGATGTCATACTTACGGCATCGTTGTAAAATAGATCTCAGATGGGGTAAATGATCTCCCTTATTCTTGGAGAAAACAGTGACATCATCGAGATAGACCACTACAGATTGATTGATTAGACTGAGAAAAACGATATCCATCGCTCTCTGGAAAGTGACACCGACGTTTATAAGCCCAAAGGGCATCTTTCTATAAGAATAGGTACCCCATGGAGTACGGAAAGTGGTTTTCAGCTGGTCTGGAGGAGACATGAGGACCTGGTTGTACCCTGAAAAACCATGTAGTAGCGACAATCTTTCAGAACCGGATACCTGCTGGAGAATTTGTTCCATCGGAGGAACAGGGTAGTTGTCTTTGTCAGATGCTCGGTTTAAGTTTCGAAAATCAACACATAGTCGAATTTCACCACTTTTCTTCATCACGGGGAAAAGGTTAGAAACCCACTATGTATGCCTTACAGGGAAAATTATCTTTGCATTCAAAAGTTTGTTTCGTTCCTTCTTGACCGTTGGTTCAAGTTTTGGGTGCATATTTCTTAACTTCTGTTGAAAAGGTTGAGTCTGGGGTTTCATGGGAATGATGTGTTGTATAATGTTAGGTTCAAACATTTTTAGGTCATCATACGTTCAAGCAAAGACATCCTTAAATTCTTTGAACAGTTTTATAAAGGTTGATTTATCTTTCTCAGAACATCCCATTCCCAAATTGATGCATTGTGGATTATCTTTAGTTCCCAGATTTACCTTTCATGGGTCAAGGAAGAACTATTTGTTTTACAATTTACTAATTTTCTGAATTTGTCATGCAAATCATAAAACTTTTCTAATCTTACCACAGATTTTGGGATAGAATTTACTTGATCTGATGTCGTTTCGGGAGACCTTGGGTCCGATATTACCGTAAAATTGCAGAGGTCTTCATCATGGGTGCCTTCATCGATAATCAAACCTCGAAAAGTGTCTTCCATGTGCAGTAAACTGATGATCTGTTGATCATCATCGAACACTCTCCAGTTAGTTATGTTGTCTGGGACTGATGGTTTGAACAACAACTTGATCGAAAATGTTTTCGGAGAAAGGCCTTCTGCGGGAAAAAGTTTGGAAGCAACATTAGCTAACAAGTCCACCTCAGAATTATTTAATCTTGGAATGGATTTAATGTTAAATGCGGAAAATTTATGCATTAGGTTTCATACCTCAGCTTGATAACTTTTCAGGTGTGGTGATAGGAAATGAATGAAATTTCTTACCTGCTTGACCACAATTTTTGAATCGCCGAATACCATTAAATTCTGTATTTTCAAATCTAGTGCCTTTCTGAGTCCTTACAGAAGTGCCTCCTATTCATCTGTGTTGTTTGTACATTCAAATTCTAATCAGCAAGTGATCAAAGTTTTGTTACCTGCTGGGTCAATGATCACACATCCTGCACCAGCTCCTTCTTTAGATTTGGACCCATCGAAGTAGAGAGACCATATGTGAGCCTCATCAGTCATATGTTCCACATTAGGGAGAACTGCCGACTGTGTGCATGTCATGAGTTCTGATTGTTGTTCCGGGTTAGTAATGATAGAAGTTTCCGCCATGAAGTTACCAAAAAAGGTGTTCATTCCCTGCATTTCAGGTGAATTAGCGGAAGCAGTAAATGGTTCATTATCATCATTTAAATCGGTCAAGGTGAGCTTGAGGTAACACTCACGATTGATCTTGATTCTGTTAGGCTTTCCATTCTCTGGCAGCCACAAATAGGACCAGTCTGTCACAAAGTAGCCATGCAATTGTTTGGACCAATCCCTGCTTAAAAACAAGCCATATACTTCAGGGATGTCAACGACAATGATATATATAATCTGATGAACTTTAGGATTAGAGGATAACCTAATAAGGACATCTTTTAATTCACCTATCACTTTAACATTGGTTCAATCAAGATGAATAATTTTCAGACTGGAAGGTTGAACTTCAGCACTGATTTTTTGGCAGACAGACCAAGGCATTACATTTAATGATGCACCGGAATCTACCATACAATTATGTACATTCCTATTGAAAATTTTGAAGGTCAACAAAAAAGGTGGGACATTTTTACGAGTATTGATAACAGAACTTTGCTAGTTTTTAGTCGCAGTCCTTGGAATTATTTGATCTACATTTGTTACACTATTTACAACAAGGTCTCTTTTATCCAAGAGTTCTAGTGTTTTTTTAGTAGAGACCTTTTGAGGTGTTTTAGGGCTAATTTCTGCCAGTTTCCTGCTGTTCAGATTGTTGTTTTTGTTATTTTCCGCAATGTTCTAAAGCATATTTTGCAAAAGAAAAGGGAATTTCAACAATTCATAAACAAAAATATTAGCTCTAAGTTTCTTAAGGTCTTCAATCAAATCATATTCTAAACTTGGGGTTGTTGAATTATGTTTAGTTTCAGTCTGGTTAAATTGTTTTTGGGCGCATTAGTTCCAATTTCAGAAGAGGGTTTATTCTAGGTTTTGCTTCTGGTATTGTAAGCATGAACCATTTCAAAATTGGCTTGAAAGATACTATCTGAAAAATGCCCGAAGATGTTGGGAGAGGATTCGTCCTCTTCCACTGTTTCTTGTTCAACCATGTCTTCAAATATCTCAGGGGAAACTAAGTTATCATGTGCTTCAAGGATTGTCTGTATTGCATATTGTAGGCTTTCTAAGTTAAGACCTTCAGAATTTAAGTTGGGCCGGTTTGAGGGAAAAGATTTTCTAAAAGGGGGTTTGTAAGATCCTTTGCTTGAAGAAGCTTCTTCAGCTGATCTCCTTAAATCTACAACTTGATTTGACAATTTATGAATGACCTTTTGTAAACTTTCCAGATCTGAACTCTCTGATTGAGTTTTGGTTTAGGGAGGTCTAGGAAGAATTTATGTTTTCTTCTTGGAGGATGGGGTAATCTCTGCCTCATTACTGATATTATCCTTTAGGCTTAGAATATCTTTCTCAATTTGGCTTGCTTCCTCTAAGGCTTCCAATAACGTTTCCTTCTTAGACCTTTTTACCCAGATTGCTATATTCTGGTGTAGAGCTTTGGTGTGGTATGCGACGTTAAGATTTTCAGTAGGCATTGAATCAACAGGGATTCGATTTTTTAACATGAGAAACCTTTGATTAAAATATTTTATTTTTTCCTTAGGGTTCATCTTTAAGCTAGAGAGTTCCATGACTAAAAATTCAGGAGATTTGTCATCTCCGAATTTCTCGAGGAAACAGGACTCGAATTTATCCTAAGATAGAATGGTGTGGGGTTGTTGGGAAAAATACCATGTAGAGGCATTTCCTTCGAACATATATGGAAAATGTCTACATACTACATTTTCGTGTTCTACGTTTCAGAGTCTAATGGCTAGCATGAATTTTTTTATGTGATCCTCAGCAATTTGTTTAGAATATGGATCGAATTTAGGGAGCAATTTCTCCGGATGTTTAGGCAAAGGATGTTGAGGTCTAGGTATGGCCAAAACATCTTGATCGGGCCAGGTCCTGGCGGGATTAGTCAGATTTTCCATGGACGTAGGTGGTGTTGGAGGCTGAGATGAAGAACTACCTTAGTCGGATGATTCTTCTCCCGAAGAGGAAGGGGATGAAGGAGGTGGCAAAGGTGGGATACCAGATCCTATGAATGCAGGAGTGAGGATGTGATCTAGATCCGTAGAATTTAAGAGAAGACCAGTGCCTTCAAGTTGTTCTCTGATATCAGAGAAATCTAAGGGTTGATTCAGTGGCCAAACTGGTTGTCTGATACGGGCCAAAGCAACGTGTGTCCTCAGAAGTGATTGATGAACAATTTCTTGTATGTTGAACCCTGGAGGATTTGGGGTTACTGTCTCAGTGGTAATTTGTGGATTTTCGTTTGAGGTGGTTGTTGTTTGAGAAGTAACGTTGTCGTCAGAATGAATTCTTGTTACCACAGGGGAGCGGGTGTGTGGGGGAGGAGTCTTGCAACCTCCATGTTCCATCAATCATGTTCAAGCCCTCCTTCTAGTGCCATTTGTTGACAGGCGAAAATGACTGTCCATCAATTGGAAGAATGAGTCCAGTCCGAGGTTGTCTAAATAACCCAAGTCGTTTGGTATAACTCGTTCTGACGGGTTTAATGGTTCCGTTGGCCAATCTAAAAGTCCTAGAAGAAACAAATAAAAGAAATAAAAGAGATAACTATTAAGTAACCACTTAATATATATATATATATATATATATATATATATATATATATATAACTATTGTAGATAATATTTAAACAACATATCTACCTATCTTATTTATCTGCATGATATACATGTTGAGAGTTTTAATCTAAACTCACGAAAATCTATGTAGAGATGGTTGCTTTAACAAAAACGGATAAAGAAAGCACATAAACTATTTTGTTTTCTATTTATTAATCTAAGATTAAATAGAAAAATATACTATGAAACAGGAGTATGTGGACGGTCAAAGCCAGACCATATATTAAAGTTTCGAAAACAAATAAACGACAAAAATAAATGAACTAATCTATCAATGAGTTAATCGACATGCATCCAACATCTATATGATTATAGAATGTCCAGCTATCCTGTCCAAAAGATAAATTTGCAATGAACCTTGAAATTGTTCGGAATAAATGCAAAACAGTATATTGACTGTTGAATTTTAATGACAGAACGATGAGATGCAAATAATCGTTGTGGTATTTTTGATTGAAAGAAATTACATTTAACATAAATCTAACTGTAACAACATGCTTTTAATCATTCAACAAAATTAAAGAAAAATCTTATCATTTGGGTTGAACGAATGACTACTCTTATCAATATCTGAAGCATCAAAATGTGGACAATATTTAAAATAAATTATCCCAATGCGATAATAAATTGTGAAGACAAAAGCTATCAACAACTATTGATTTATCATGATAAACAAACCATAAATGAAAACAACATTTACAGAGAGCTAAAGATGAAATGTAAATATATGTTCCGTCCAAATTCGTGAATAAATTGTTCACCTTCAGCCCCAGGCCAAGATGTCTTGATTACAAAAAATACGAGTTTTTAAAGGGTTTAGAAAAGCTAACTATCTTATCTTGTAAGATAAGAGTAAATTTCCACAATGATTCTGCTAATTACAAAAATAGAGGGGAATATAACCACTCCATATCACACTAAATCTATAAAAACTAAAAGAGTTTGTTCCTGTTTACAAAAATGAGCCAAAGATATGGCTAACAAGCCCATAAAGTCTTCATATCATTTAATGACCATAAACTGCCAGATATCCTTAAAGAAAAGGATGAAATAAAGAAATTCAGATATGCATTCAACCAATATCTTCTCAATTTCGAACAAGAATAGATTGGCTACAGAATCTACTGATTCTGTAGCTAGTCTTATTTTAGCAACGAAATATAATTTACTCTATAAACAAAGATATAACACAATTTAAGATAAAAACAAATCTTTACCTTTAATTGGAAAATCAATTCGATTTACAGGATGTCGGAATTGACCACTATTGTTACACTCTTGGCATTCTTCACTATTATGTTCCCAGTCCTTTTCAAACGTTTTCATTATCTGAGAACATCGGACTTTAGCCTATGAATTTAATCCGTTAGTGAGTTGACCTGAATAGTGAGGGTTTTGATTTGCGATTGTAAAATGGGTATGTCTGCATAATACTTATCAATCCATAACAAACATATTTCACATTGTGAATCTGTGACAACCACTTGAGAATACCCACGGTCGTGTGCTGGAACATCTCCATTGTTTCCTATGGATTTATTATCGAACTTGATACTTGGAAATACTTGACTATGCTTCAGGCGGGGTGGCAAATTATCTACGAAATTGTAAGCCTGGTCGAGACCTGGTTTGAGGTAAGGAGGGTCTTCTTCAGCCAAGAACCTTTCGATTTCTGAATCAGAGCTCCCATGAATCTTGATCATTTTGATCGAGCTCGCATGAGAGTTTGGTTTATTTCATAATTTCCTTGAGATCAACCTACCTGCCCTTTTATTTTTAAAACCTAGATCGATGTCAGCTTTAGGTGGTTTGTACATAGGCCTATTTGCGTTCTTAGCATAGGCGTTAGAATGGGCATGTTGTTCATGGCTCTGCTCAACAACTTTTGGGTCAGGTATAGGCTCACTAAGGGTGGCCGTAACACAAGCCTCTGTAGATGAAGGGACTGCTCTTGTAGGGACTATGGTTTCCTTTATTAAGGGTTCGTCAACCTCTACAACATTGGAGTTAACGAAACCATTTCGCATTAGGAAGGCATTCCAGTCATCATTTTGTAACTTCAATTGATGTACCAACATTATCTTTATCAAACCGTGGTGAAATAGGCTTGAATCCAATCGTTGTCTCTTATATGTCTTCGCCATTTTATACAAGCTTCTCCATAGGTAATAAGACATATTTAATTGAAACCCGATGAAATTCATCAGCAAACATATGTGATATAGAAAAATAAAACCAAAGCATCTCTCGCACGTCATGAATTGTTTCAATACTGCTAGCAAACCATGCCACTGGGTTTTAAACAGGGACACGGGCATACATTTATCACAACAGTTGATTTTTCGAGATGTGAAGAAAAGGCTCCACGGAACCTCCTCGACCTTGGCGTTTTTGAACCAGTTTTGCCCGCTTAAAGGAAGACCTGTTGCTTGACCTAAAAATTCCTCTCTGACCTCGACCTAAATTTCTCCTACCTTGGCTCAACATCAATGAAAAGAAAGGGCAAATTCCTAAGCGGTTCGCAAGTTAAAACCCTGGAATTTCTCAAGAAAAACAAGACAACGTTGACGCTCAAGATCCTCCCTTGCATCATCACATAGGAGCAGGGTCTGAGAGCCATTGGGTTCAATACCAATGACCAGGGCCATGGGGATACAAAAGGTAGACAATAAAACACAGTGAGTATGGAAGGTTTCTAGGAGAAGACCAGAGCGACATTTCATACCCAAAACTCATCAATACCCTAGCGTGTATGAACAGAGGTTCTTCAATACCAAATGAAAAGAGTTTCGTGAAATGAATGCTAGAAGTACATGCGAAACCAGAGACTTAGCTCGAGGTGATGGGATTATCATTGTCAGACTGCCACCTCCCACAGGGTACAGGCCACGACCAGGTGCATTAAATTTTATCATTACGCAACAAGGTGGGTTTGGTTTCTAAAGTTCAGAGGAGGGAAAATTTTATAAACCAAAATGTAATGACAAGGATAGGCATGACCAAGAGCCACAAAAAAATATATCATGGTTTAAATCAAATGGATCATTGGTGATTCGAATAACAACCCAAAACATGCTTCACATTTGAGGAGACAATAACGAAGAGGAGCTTCATAGCAGAAAATAATCTTTATTAACAAAAATTGTGGAGCCATATACCTATCATAAACTTTAAATAAAGCGGTAATACAATCATAGGTTTTGATACTTCATTCATGCTTTCAGTTATGAATGAAGTATGAAAACGAAAACACTAGGAATAACCGAAATATCACAATTGTAGTTTCAAAAATTGCTTATGAAGAATAAAAATAATATGACCCCAGGTAGGCAGCTACATAATTTATTATTTGATGTTTTAAAAGTTGAAAATATGTAGGGCTGCCAACACATTGCTTAGGCTACCTCCAGGCAGGGATGGATTTAGGGGCTAAATTTCACTCATGGGTTAATTTTACATGTTTTTTCCAAAAAAGAGATTCACTATTTTAAAAATGATTTGCCCAAATTCTATAGGATAAAATTATTTTACCTTAAAAATCCTAAAATTTTATAAAAACTATATAAAATACTTAGAAATTTGAATATTTTTACAAAAATGTTGCCAAACATTTATAGTTGGCATATGAAGGATCAGTAAGATTAGCCAAGGTTTCTACATTTAAAAAGAAAGATCCATCCTTAAAATCATCCATGCCTCCGAGCGTAGCCTACCTCACCAATGAGGAGCTGGTCTTATTTCCATTTTCTAAGTTGGTATTAGAGCTTAGGTGAGATGAATCTGTGTGAAGGAGTGACACACATGTAGAAGGGAAAATTCATGTTTGTAGAAGATGCCATTGGAGAGAGGGTTGCGTGTTATTGTTTGTGAAGAATATTGTGCATGTTGAAGTGAGGATTGTTAACTGGTGTTGTTTGTGAAGAAGAACATTGCTGCAGTCATCCTCGAGTAAGAAGTAGATCTGTCAGCGGTCATGTGTATTCGCAACAACGTGGATTGGTGGATTTAGACAGATTCAGA